>PVJN01008668.1:32499-64209 GCA_004026805.1 Lasiurus borealis | reverse complement strand
CGTCTCTGTACCTCAGCTTTTTGCAGTTCCTCTGGGTGTCTGTGAACCCCTCTCTTTCCTTCTAGCTGTAGAACTTCCACTCAGCCAGCTTTCCTGTGGTTCTGGATGATGTCTGTTCTGTCTTTTAGTTGTAGTTTTGAAATTGTTGTGCGAGGCAGCAGTGTAGGTGTTTACCTATGCCGCCATCTTGGCTCCTCCATAGATTTCTTGATGTTAATTTTGTATCCTGCTACATTGCTGAATTCATTTATCACATCAAATAATTTTTTGATGGAGTCTTTAGGGTTTTCTATATACAGTATCATGGCATCTGAAAATAAGGACAGTTTTACTTCTTTTTTTCCAATTGGGATGCCTTTTATTTTTCTTTTTCTTGTCTGATAGCAATGGCTAGTACTTTCAGCACTATGTTGAATAGGAGTGGTAAGAGTGGGCATCCCTATCTTGTTCCTGTTTTTAGGGGAAATTGTTTTGGTTTTTGCCCATTGAGTATGATGTTGACTGTGGGCTTGTCATATATGGCTTTTATTATTTGAGGAATGATCCTTCTATTCTCACCTTGCTGAGAGTTTTTATCAAGAAAGGATGTTGGATTTTGTCAAATGCTTTTTCTGCATCAATTGATATGACTATGTGATTTTTATCTCTCAATTTGTTTATGTGATGTATCATGTTTATTGATTTGCAAATATTGTACCGTCCTTGAATTCCTGGGATAAATCCCACTTGGTCATGGTGTATGATCTTTCTAAAGTACTGCTGGATTCGATTTGCTAGAATTTTGTTGAGGATTTTGGCATCTATGTTCATGAGGGATATTGGTCTGTAATTCTCTTTCATTGTGTTTTCTTTATCTGGTTTTAGTATTAGGGTGATGCTGGCTTCAGAGAAAGAGTTTGGAAGTGTTCCTTCCTTTTGAGTTTTCTATAATAGTCTGAGGAGGATGGGTTTTAGTTCTTCCCTGAATGTTTGGTAAAATTTCTCTGTGAAGCCATCTGGCCCTGGGCTTTTGTTTTCTGGAAGCTTTTTGATGACTGCTTCAATTTCTTCCATAGTTATCAGCGTATTGAGATGTTTAAACTCTTCCTGTGTGAGTTTTGGAAGGTTGTGTTTTTCTAGGAATGTGTCCATTTCCTCTAGGTTGTGTAATTTGTTAGAATAGAGTTGACCATAATATTTTTTAACAATCCTTTGTATTTCTGTGAGGTCTGTCGTTATTTCACCTCTCATTTCTGGTTTTGTTTATTTGGGTCTTCCCTCTTTGCTTCTTGGTGAGCCTGGCTAGAGGTTCATCAATCTTGTTTATCCTTTCAAAAAACCAGCTTTTGGTTTGGTTGATCTGTTGTATGTTTTTTTTTTTGGTCTGTATGTCATTCATTTCTGCTCTGATCTTTATTATTTCCTTCCTTCTGCTCACTGTGGGCTTTTCTTATTGCTCTCTTTCTAATTCTTTGAGTTGTTGAGTTAGGTGATTCATTACCATTTTTTCCTGTTTTTTGAGGTAGGTCTGCTTTCATTGTCTCCCATAGCATTTGCATTGTTGTGTTTTTATAGTCATTAGTCTCCAGGATATTTAAAATTCCTTCTTTGATCTCATTTATAACCCAATCATTGTTTAGTCACATGCTATTCAACTTCCAAGTGTTTGAAATTTTTGGAATGTTTTTATTGTAGTTTATTTCTAATCTTATGCCATTGTGGTCTGAGAAAATGCTTGATATGATTTCAATCTTTTTGAATTTGTGGAAACTTTGCTTGTGACCCAATATGTGGTCTATATTTGAAAATGTCCCGTGTACACTTGAGAAGAATGTATATTCCATGGCTTTGGAGCGAAATGCTCTGAAGATGTCAATTAGGTTCATCTGATCTAGTGAGTTATTTAGAATTGCTGTTTCTTTGCTGATTTTTTGTGTAGAGGTTTTGTCCAGTGATGTCAGTGGTGTATTAAGTCCCTTATTATGATTGTATTGTTGTCAATCTCTCCCTTGATATCTTCCAGGAGGGTTTTTTTTTTTATGTATTTAGGTGTTCCTGTATTAGGTGCATATATGTTTACCAGAGTTATATCTTGATGAATTGCTCCTTTTAGAATTACATAGTGGCCTTCCTTATCTCTTGTTAAGGCCTTTACTTTGAGGTCTATTTTATTAAATGTAAGTATTGCCACCCTACCTCTTTTTCATTTCTATTTGCCTGAAAAATGTTTTTCCATCCCTTCACACTCAGTCTGCGTGAGTCCTTTGCTCTGAGGTGGATCTCCTGTAGACAGCAAATATATGGGTCATGTTTTCTTAACCATTCAACTACCCTATGTCTTTTGATTGGTGCATTTAATACATTTACATTTCATGTTATTATTGACAAGTTCATGTTTGTTGTCATATTTTTCCTTAGTGTTTGTGTTTTTTCTTGCTTTCCTCTTTCTTCTTTTAACAGAAGTCCCTTTAGCATTTCTTTCATTGCTGGCTTAGTAGTGATAAACTCTCTTAGTCCTTTTTTGTCTGTGAAGCTCCTGATTCCACCTTCAATTTTGAATGATAGCCTTCCTGGGTATAGTATTCTTGGGTTCAGACCCTTGCTTTGGATCACTTTATATATTTCATTCCATTCCCTTCTGGCCTAGTGTGTTTCTGTTGAAAAATAAGTTGCCATTCTAATGGGAGATCCCTTGTAGGTAACTTTCTGTCTCTCTCTGGCAGCCTTTAAGATTCTTACTTTGTCGTTAGTGTTCGCCAATTTAATTATAATGTCTTGGTGTCGGTCTTTGGGGTTCAGCTTGTTTAAGACTCTGTGTACTTCTTGGACTTGCATAGTTTTTTTCTTGCCAATATCAGGGAAGTTTTCTGTCATTATTTCTTCAAATAGGTTTTCTATTCCCTGCTTCTCTTTCTCTCCTTCTGGTATCCCTATTAAGCAAATGTTGTTTCAGTTTGTGTTGTTCCAAAGCTCCCTTCTTGTTTTATAAATCTTCTTTCTAGTTGCTGCTGTGTTTGTGTTTCTTCCTACCTTGTCTTCTAATTCACTGATGTGGTTCTCAGCCTCTTCTAGTCTACTGTTTAGGCCTTTCATTGTGTTCCTTATTGCAGCTATGTCATTCTTCATCTCCTATTGGTTCCTTTTCATGTTGGTGACATTTTCATTCAGCTCCTTATAGTTCGCATTGAGTTGTGTGTATTTGTCATTGAGTTGTATTTATTTGTCTTCCATCAGTTTAAACATCCTTAAACCATTACTCTGAATTCTTTCTCTGATAAGCTGCTGGCTTCAATTTCATTTAACTCCCTTTCTGGTGATTCCTTTTTTTCTTTCCTTTGGGGATTGTTTTTATGTCTTCCCATGTTTTCCTGTAATGTTTTGATTGTAGATCCAATTGCTTTACTACTTAAGTTTTTCTTGGGGGGGGGGGATGGTGCTACTGGTGTATTCTCTCAGTTCTCCTGTGTTTGTTAATTTATTGTAGTTTCCTACTTGAGCTATTTGGATTCTCTTGATGTAGATCTGCAAGCTTGAGCAACACAACTGTTGTATCTAGGAGTTGGGAGCTGTGTAGGGGAATGTCCCTATTTTTGCTATTTTGTACCCTTAATTGAGATCATGCATGCCCAGCAGAGACTCACAGTGGCACGAAGGACTCGTCTGTTAGGGTGATGTGGTTCATGGGACCACATCCTAATCTCTGGAGAGGTGTGACTGTGGTGCCCAGAGTTACAAAAGCACATTCACAGGGGCTCCCAGTGGTTCCCAGACATTGCCTAGGGAGTGGACCACCAGAAACATGCTGCTGAGGGTGGACTGTAAACACACTGATGTGGGTGGGCTGTAAACTCACTCATTAAGACATGCTGTAAAGGTGCAGACCTTGGAGGGTTGTAAACGCACCGCCTATGAGGGCATTCTGTAAATTGGCGACAGGTGCACGCCGCAAACGTGGCCACTAGGGCGCAGCAAATGCAGCAACCAGGGCTCTCCACAAACCAGCAACAAGTGCACACCACAGATGAGGCGCCTATTGTGCGAAGCAATTGCGGCAACCAGGGTGCTCTGTAAACTGGCGAGGAGGGCATGCCACAGACGGGTCGACCAGGGTGTGCAGCAAATGCAGCGACCAGGGTGTTCTGTAAACCAGTGACGAGGGCACGCCACAGATGGGGTGACCAGGGCATGCAGCAAACGCGGTGACCAGGGCTTTCCACAAGCCGCGACCAGTGTGCACACCAATGTCACCAGGGAGAGGGAGGTTGCACTCACTGCGGAGATCCCAGGATACACAGGTCAGCAGCTGTAGCAGCAGGACTCTGGCTGGAGTGGTTGTTGGGTCGAAGAGCAGCTCCAAAGCCTGTCTGTCTGGCGGTGTTGATGAGTTCCCAAAGAAAGGCCATTTTCCCCTTCAAGATAGTGTGGGCTCTGCACCTGAGTCCTGCAGTCCAGGGAGTGCCAGCCGTGGTGGCAGTCTCTCCTTGTCCAAGAGAGCCAGCCTCTGCTGCTCCTGCGAGATTCAACTGCCCCTCACTCGCTCACACACACACCACACCATACACATCCACACACTCTCCTTTAGTCCACTCACTCACTTCCTCTCCCTCACTTCCGTCCTGCCAGCTATCATATTCCCAGAATCTCTTCAAGATCTGGTTCTTTGAAAGGATAAGCAATATTGATGAACCTCTAGCCAGCCTCACCAAGAAGCAAAGAAACAGGCCCCAAATAAACAAAATCAGAAATGAAAGAGGCAAAATAACAACATACCTCACAGAAAAACACAGATTTGTTTAAAAAAAAAAATACTATGAACAGCCCTAACCACTTTGGCTCACTGCATAGAGGGTTAACCTGCAGACAAAAAGGTCACAGGTTCTATTACAGTCAAGGTCATGTATCTTGGTTGCAGGCAAATCCCCAGCAGAAGTTGTGCAGAAGGCAACTGATCAATGTTTCTCTCTCATTGAAGTTCCTAACTCTCTCTATCCCTTTCCTTCCTCTATGTAAAAAAAAAAACAAAACAAAAAAACAAAACAAAAAAACTAAAACATATTTTTAAAAATATCATGAACAACTCTATTTCAACAAACTAGACAATCTGGATAAATTGTACATATTCCTAGAAGAATACAACCTTCCAAAACTAAATTAGGAAGATTATAAAAATCTCAATAGTCCAATTACTATGGAAAAAAATTGAAGCAGTCATCCAAAAGCTTCCAACAAACAAAAGCCCAGAGCCAGACGGATTCACCAGGGAGTTATATCAAACATTCAAGGAAGAACTAAAACTTATCCTCCTCAAACTATTTCACAAAATTCAAGAGGAAGGGACACTTTCAAGCTCATTCTATGAAGCCAGTATTACCCTCATACCAAAATGATATAAAGACAACACAATGAAAGAGAATTATAGGCTAATATCTCTCATGAACATAGATGCCAAAATCCTCAACAAAATTCTAATAAATCAGATCCAGCAGTACATCAGAAAGATCATATACCATAAGCAGGATTTATCCTGGGGATACAAGGATGGTACAATATCCACAAATCAATAACATGATATATCACATAAACAAATGGAGAAATAAAAATCATTAGTCAGATCAATTGATTCAGAAAAAGTATTTGACAAAATCCAACACCCTTTCTTGACAAAAACTCTCAGCAAGGTGGGAATAGAAGGATCATCCCTCAAATAATAAAAGCCTTATATGACAAACTCACAGCCAATATCACACTCAATGGGCAAAAACTAAAACCATTTCCCCTAAGAACAGGAATGAGACAGGATGCCCACTCTCACCACTCCTGTTCTACATAGTACTGGAAGTACTAGTCATTGCGATAAGACAAGAAGAAGAAATAAAAAGGCATCCAAATTGGAAAAGAAGTAAAACTGTCCTTATTTGCAGATGACATGTACATAGAAAACCCTAAAGACTCCATGAAAAAAATATTAGACTTAATAAATGGATTCGGCTATATAGCAAGATACAAAGTTAATGCCAAGAAACCTATGGCATTTCTGTACAGCAATAGAATTTACAGAAAGAGAAGTTAAAAAAAATCCCATTTACCATAGCATTTAAAAAATTAAGACACTTAAGAATAAAATTAACTAAGGAGGTAAAAGACCTATATGTGAAAAACTATAGGACACTGAAAAAAAGTGATAGAGGAAGACATAAACAGATGGAAGAATATACTGTGCTCTTTGAATGGTAGAAACAACATAATCAAAATGTCCATACTACCCAAAGCAATCTATAGATTCAATCACTCCCCATTAAAATACCAATGGCATAATTCACAGACCTAGAACAAATGTTCCAAAAAGTCATTTGGAATTAAAAAAAGACCCCAAATAGCTGCAGCAATCCTGAGAAAGAAGAAGAAAGTAGGTAGGACCTCAATGCCAGATATCAAGCTGTATTACAAAGCCACTGTTCTTAAAACTGCCTGGTATAAGAACAGACATATAGATTAATGGAATAGGATAGAGAACTCAGAAATTGACCCAAACCACTGTGCCCAATTAATATTCTACAAAGGAGGCATGAACATATAATAGAGTCAAGACAGTCTCTTCAATAAATGGTGTTGAAAAAATTGGAAGATACATGCAAAAAAAAAATGAAACTGGACCATCAATTTATACCATATACAAAAATAAACTTAAATGTATAAAGGACTTAAACATAAGATGGGAAAACATAAAAATACTAGAGGAATCCACAGGCAGCACAATCTCAGACATATGCCAAAGCAATTTCTTCACTGATACTGCTCCTAGAGCAATGGAAATTAAAGCTAAAAACAAATGGAACTACTTCAAAATAAAAAGCTTTTACACAGCAAAAGAAACCATCAACAAAACAATAAGAAATCCCACTGTATGGGAGAACATATTTGCAAATGTTATCACTGATAAGGGTTTAATCTCCCACATTTACAGAGAACTCATACAACTTAACAAAAGAAAGATAAACAACCCAATGAAAAATGGGCAATGGACCTAAATAGATACTTTTCAAAAGAAGACAGAAGAAAGGCCAAGAGGCATATGAAAACATGCTCAAAGTCACTAATCATCTGAGAGATGCAAATCCAAATGACAATGAGGTATCATTTCACACCTGTTACAATGGCTATCATCAAGAAATCAGCAAATGACAAGTGCTGGTGAGGATGTGGAGAAAAAGGAACCCTTGTGCACTGCTGGTGGGAATGCATACTGATGCAGCCACTGTGGAGAACAGTATGGAGTTTCCTCAAAAAACTAAAAATGGAACTCCCATTTGACCCAGTGATCCCACTTCTAGGAATATATCCCAAGAAACTAGAAACACTAATTAGAAAGGATATATGCAACCCTATGTCCATAGCCACACAATTTACAATAGCTAAGATTTGGATATAGTCTAGGTGCCCATCAGGAGATGAGTCTATTAAAAACTGTGATACATCTACACAAAGAAATACTATGCTGTGGTAAAAAAGGAGTCCTTACCAATTGCAACAGCATGCATGGAACTGGAGAGCATTATGCTAAGTGAAATAAACCAGTGAGAGAAAAATAAATATCACATGATCTCACTCATATATGGAATATAGTGAACAACATAAATTCATGAACAATAATGGATCCCGAGACAGAGAAACATCGATCTGACTGTCAAACCTCAGAGGGAAAGTAGGGGAGGATGAGGATAATGGGGAGAGATCAACCAAAGGACTTGTATGCATGCATATAGCCCTAACCTATAGAGACAGACAACAGGGGAGTGAGGTAATGAGTGGGGTAGTTGAGGGGTTAATGGGGGGATGCGGACATATGTAATACCTTCATCAATAAAGAAATTTTAAAAATAAAAAAAGAAATTCCTGTGAAATCTCACTGCCACAGTGTACCTTCTCAGTGTTGAGAGTTGCCTAGTGCTAGGAAAGCCCTGAGTTGTATTGCAAATCTCCCCCAATCTCTCTGCTGGTAGAAGGCACCTGTTCACAAAGAAGGGCCTGTCCATAGCTTGTTTCCAGGGCTCTTCTCCACATTCATTGCTCTGTTGATGGTGAGATTTTCCACTGAAACAGAAGTCTCCAATACATTCATCACTACAGGTGGCTTTCAGGTCAAAATATGCTGCATATGACTCAGTTGGGTGCAAAATATGGTCTCTCTGGGCCAAAGAAAACACCATTTACATAGAAGGGTCTTCTGGGTGACTGGAGCTTTCTTAGAAGGCTTGATCTGTGACTCTCCTTGTATAGATACACTCTGATCAGAACAGGCCTCTTCATAATCCATTTTATGCCAATGACCTGACAAGTGAGAAAATCATGAGAAAATGAATGTTGAATGTGGTGGAAGAGGGAAGTCCCATTGAAAAGTGTGTTACACACAACATAGTTCCATGCAATTGCCTGAAAATAAGAGATGTGCACAAAGCATTAATAAGAGGTTCTTGTGACTTTCTGAGTTAATGAAGATCACAAAATGGGGAGGCTTCCCCAAAAATATGACAAAAAAATTACAAGCACCACATGGATTAGAATATGGATCTACAGATAATACTTCAACTAACAAAATTCAACACACATTATTTGCTGGGATGGTGGTGAACTATGCAAGAGGTTGTTTAGGTCTTACTCCAAGTAAAATTCAATAAAGGAGTAGCTGGTTTCAAGGACTACTTAGCACATATTTGCACCTCATAACACATGTGCAAGCCAATGTTGCAGAATACTGCAGAGGCACCAAAGCAGAGTAACAGGTGATGAAGAAGCAAGCAGTCCACACTGGGCCAGAACAATACAGCTTGCTATAGTATTCATGGAAGATAATATTACAAACATTTGAATGAGGGCCTTACAAGAATAGTCCATAGATCATGAAGGCAAAGAATATAACATGGTATAAACTACCACAAAGAACCCTTACCTAAGGAAAGAGTGCAGAAGTTGAAGCCATACATGTGGACACTGTCAGCCTTCAGTGAAGAGAAAGTGCAAGCTTGGACTCATTAAGCTCACTGCAAGACTCCTGACTCCCTAACACTTTCTGTGTTTTTTGCGGTTACAGGTGTTTGGAATGTTTGTGGAGTCCTTTGCTCAGGGTTCCCCATCTAGCTCATCCCTGGCAGCTACAGAACATTTGTTAGGACAGTGGGGGAAATTAGCAGAGGCCGTGTTCTGGCTGTGGGAGAGAGAAATCTACAGCTGAGGAATAAAAGAAAATAGGTCATCATCTCAGGACACTGGTAGAATGTGAAGGTCTTACCTACAGATGATACAAGTGCAAAACTTCCAGCATCACATCACAGTACAGAAGTCTTTTGAGCCTCATTAAGGAGCACCCTCTCCTCCTGAGAGAAGGCAACAGCCACATCTTCAAAGTTCCTATCCTGTCAAAATGGGGACAGTACAGCCCATGATAAAATTCACTCATAAGATTATGTCTTTCATATGCCTCACCCTCCACACCCATCTGCTCTTTCCACTCTTCACATTCAAGAAAATACCAGGCCTTCATCCCATGAAGCCAATGTTTTCTTATATTCCTGCTGATAATTTTCTTTCTATAACAATTAAGGCAGCTGAGCAGATAGAAAATACCTGAGTTCTAGACTCTCAAGTACACCATATTGCCTCTTACCAATAGAGTGGATATAAAAAAACATAGGTTAGAGAGGGATGTTGGTTATAAAGAGAGAGTGAGTAATTTGATACTGATCATCTCAGGAAATAGACTTGTAGTCCTTCCTCTTTTGTTTTAGGCCAACAACCTGAAACACACACACACACACACACACACACACACACAAATGGTGAGGAGATGAAGTTGACTGTGGAGACAGGGAGAAGTCTCAATACAAAATTATGTTGTATATGTTACCTTAGATTCATGCAACTTTTTGTAAATAAAATATGTTCAGGAAGGATTTATAATATGCTACTCTGAAGTTCTGAGCTATAGAAGATCAAAGCCATGGAAGACTTCAAATAAAATATGACACAAGCATGACAAGCACCACAAGGAACAGAAGAGGGATCATACACTCATCTACTAACATTCAGCAGGGATTGTCTGCTGGTGACAAGGGAAAATTGTGCAGAGAGTTGATTACATTTTATTCCAAGTAAAATTTAATAAATGAAAAGCTTGTGTTTGAGGTCTCCTTAGGTATGTATGTGCACTCCATAATACATGTGTAGGTCAATGTTGGAGAATAATGCAGAGAAAGCAGGGGGCAGGTGATGCAAAAAGGCCACAAAAGTGAAGGTAGTCAAAAGCCAGAAAGTCATAGCTGAAATGACAAGTCAGCAAAGTGTCAAGTATGGGAAAGAAAAGGTAGGAATGAACTGTTGGCAGTAGCACTTGCACCTAAACACTATTGCAAAAGAGCAGGTTCCTGAATTGATCTCCACAAGCCCTTATGTTATCTTTTTCCCAGGAAAAAGTTGCCACTCAACAGGGCCAGCCCTTTTCTGAGATCATCATGAATGTTCACCCTGAGAAAAAACCAGGGTTCTCCCTGCAGTTTCTATTGTAAAAGTATGTAAAACCTAAATATTCTGAGTATTAATGAAAGACAACAGAGGTGAGAAGGCAGCACTGACCCAGAGCAGCTCAGCATGCAATAGTATTCAGGGAAGAAAATATTAAAAACAATGAAGAAAAGTCTCACAAAAGAGCCCATGGTTTGTGTAAGTAAAGAACCTGAGCAGGCATAGGCAGTCACCAATGACCCTTAGCTAGAGGAAGGATGTACAAGTAGAAGCCATGGATCTGGACAAAGTCACCCTCCCAGAGCAAGTTAAAGTGGTTCCCAATAAGCTATCTGCAAGACTCATGTCTTCCACATACTTCCTGCACTCTTTGAGGCAATAGGTGTTAGGGGTGTTTGGTGAGTCCATTGCTCAGGGCTCTCCATATAGCTCAGCACATGCATCCACAGCACATATTACAAGAATGTGGGGAAAATTAGCAGAGCCCATGGTTTGGCTGTGGGAGAGAGAAATTGTGTCTGGAAAATAAAGGAAGAGAGGCCATCATGTCGGAAGCCACCCATTGTCCTCACTAGCAGAGAGATGTGGACAAGGAACCTGGAAGACTGGTTAACCTTGAAGCTCTAAAAGGTCAGAGCCAACAACTCACTGTTTAGTTGACACAATGGTAGCTAAAGCAACCTCCACCGTTTAGTCTTATGAAATCCTTGCTGATTGGTTATTACTGGCTATGGGTGAATTCTGAACCTTAGTAAAAGGGATAGTAAGGCCAGAGCAAGGCGAAGTCCTTCCTCTTGAGTTAGGCTTCCTCCTGGCCCCCAATCCCTAAATTTATACTTTCTTGTCTAGTTTTTTTTTTTTATTTGTGTGTGACCTCCTCCAGAACCCAAACTCTGAACCTGAATCCTGAACCACGCGGGTCATGGTAGGGACACTTGCACCATCACCTCAGGACACTAGGAGAATGTGAAAGTCTTACCTACAGATGATACAAGCACAAAAACTTCCACCATCACATTGCAGTATAGATGTCTCTGAGCCTCATCAAGAAGCCTCCACTCCTCTTGAGAGAAGGCAATGGCCACATCCTCAAAACTCATATCCTGTCATAATGGCAACAATTCAGCTCATGATCAGCAACTCTCCTATGATTTTATGTCTGTCATACTCCCCACGCTCCACTTCCATCCTCTCCAGCTACTACCTTCATCTGAAGAGGTACCAGGCCTTGATCCCATCAAAGTAACTCTCTCCATATATTCCAACTGATACTGTGTCTTCCCACAACAGATAGAAATATCTGGCTGATGAACAGATAGAAATACTTGTACCCTAGGCTTCACATATAGGCCACAGTTGATGTCCCTAACTTAAGGTAGAGAGAGTTGTCCATAAAGACAGTGTGAGTGATTTAACACTGGCTTTATCAGGCATTCCCCTTATAATGCTCCTGATTGTCCCACTGAGGCCCAGAAAAAGAAGGCATCGCACTTCAATCTTTGGAACTCAATCTCTGGGTGCTGAGGCCATCACTTTGCACTGCCTAACACATAATTCTTTGAAACACACTCTTCTCACATAGCCTCTTTCCCAAAGTCACAACTTCAAAGGTAATATAAATATACTGTGATGAGACCAGTTTTTTTTCCCCCTAATCACGTTTTCCAAAATTCTAACTTACCAATCTGTAATGTATTTCTCTCCTACACTATGCCCTCCACGTACCAGTGGATATTTCCAAGCCCAGGGGACACTGATGTGTGCTATCACATTCCTAATGATCAATGTATTAGCCCTCAACAATAATTGATGGGTGTGCACATATATAACACCTAAGCTCTGGACAGTGCATGTAGCATGACAACACCTCTCTTTTCAGCCAATTACACTAAAATTCCACTTATGTTATCCACTCACCACCAAAAATGAATTCACTCTTCACTGACACTTAAGTCAATGTCAGGTCCCTGTGGCCATCAGTTCACATACTCTCTCCAAATGCACTATTTGTATCACACCTCTATCACACCTGCATTCCTAGAGCCCCAGACCCCATAGTCATCTCCTTGACCTCCTACTCATTACTCAGCATGTGTGGCCCAGAGAATGAATGCCTGGCAAATTCAAACTGGATGAAGTACCTCCCCAATTGTGATAGTCCACACTCATAGAGGCAGCCTTGAATCCTACTCTGAAGGCCTCTGTCCCTGAGTGTTTTTCCCGTTGACCTCACCTATTGAGAACCATCTCAGATCTCATATGTCCAGAGAACACCTCTACAAGTGCTACACTTGATGTCCCTTTAACAGTCAGAGCCTTCAGCACTCAAGTCCCATCATCGATGGCCCTCTATCCTATGTGAAGGAAGTCCACTTATGCCCCTAAACAAATCAACCAAACTTATAACACACCAGGCCACACCAAGGCTCACAACAAAGTCCTAGTGTGTATTTAAGAAGAAAATATGCAACAGCTGTAGTCTCATCTTTCTTGAATTGCTCTTTTGTCTCCAATTACAATGAAAACAAGATGATCTACAATTCAACCCATGCTACCCTCCCGAATACTTTTAAAAGAAGTTTGCATCTTGAATTCTCCTCAGAGTTCCAGAAATTTATGAAATGCTCTTTGAAATATAAAAAACCCATACAGATAAAGTATAGAAGTTTTGGTATCCTCAATGAACATTGCTCTTCCCACTATGAATATCTGCATCTCAGTTGATTCTATTGAGAACCATCTCAGATCTCATACATCCAGAGAACACATCTACAGGTGCTACACTTGATGTCCTTTTAACAGTCACAGTCATGCATCCATACCTCCAGTTGCTAAATGCAAACCTTCATGTCATCCCTGACTCTTATCTCCCTTTCAACCTCAAAATTAGAAAATCCAGGTGTCCACATCTAAAATGCCAGGCAAGAATCCAACTGCTTATTTCACTACCACCACCATGAAGGGCCACCTACCATGACACTCACCAAAACTATCACAGCAGCTTCCATCCTTATCTTCTACCACTTCCCTCACACCCATATTCTTCTTTATGCTTCAGCCACAGGGAGTCTAATGAGGCCTGGGTCAGATAACCTGCCTCTACATCTCCATATCTCCCATCCCCTGCAGAACAGACTCCCAAGTTGTCACAAAGCTCCTCTAGACCTGACTCCTGTCCATTGTTACCAGTTCCTAATTTAAAAAATGGACACATTCTGGTTCCTGAATGAGCTCAGTCTTCACTCCAAGCCTTTGCACATATAGAAACATATGCCTGGAAAAACTTCTCACATCTGATTCCACTGTTTGCTGAAAACAGGGACTGCTTCATACAACCCTAGACATGTATTTGAATTCTGGGCTTGGTGTCCTCATATACAATGGGTAGAAAGGCTGGACAGACCCAGGAAACCACTATCTCAGTGGCCACAATAGTGTGAGGCCTTGACATAAGATCCAAAAACCAGTACCCTTAAGTGATTCTGCATTTGCAGGAATTTGTGGAAAGTAAAGGCCTATTGAAAGCCTGGCAAACACTGCCAGGATCCATGGGCTCAGAAATAGAACAAATAGGTGAAAATGACTACCAAGAGAAAGACTCAGGAAGTCACACCCAAACTAATGAGCACTGGGATGATATGTCTTTCCTGATCTTTCATTGGCTAAACCCAGCCATCATTAGGCACACTGCCTTTTGAAACTCTGCAGGGGCCGAGAAGAGTGTGGATTGATAGGAAATGTCAATGGTAGTCCATCAATATGGTTTACTTTCTCCTCATCTACATGGAATTTGTCCCCCAACTGCCCAAAACAATCACTAGTAAGATTCAAAGTAGTGAATCTCAAAAAAAAAGTTTGGTCAGGTGTTATTGAAAGCAAATTCATCACCCACTTCTGAAGACTGAGCCTAGGTAAACCCCTGGCAGCCTCAGTTTCCTCACTAGAATGGAGGTGAAGGTTCACATGTTAAGAGTGTTGATTGGAAAAGGTGCAGGAGTGCAAGCATTCCAGCATCTATGTTCTTTTAAATTAACATTAGTCACCACCCACCCTACAAGTCTCTATCTTTTGCCTTGCCCAGGTGAGTGCTCCATCAGGTAGGACTCAAGGATAAAAGTGTTGACATTAATATCGATGGTGATCCTGGGTTTCTATTCATTCTGTGCATGAACCTGTTCTTTATGAGAATACACCCAGGCTTCTAATGTCTATAAACACTGCCAGAGACATAGGAAATATGAGTCATCCAGAATACAGTTTTCTTTTTTAAAAATATATTTTATTGATATTTTACATAGAGGAAGGCATAACGATAGAGAACTAGAGACATCGATCAGCTGCCTCCTGCACATCCCTCACTGGGGATATGCCTGAAACCAAGGTACATGCCCTTGACTGAAATCAAACTTGGGACCCTTCAGTCCACAGGCTGACGCTCTATCTACTGAGTCAAATCGGTTTCAGCAGAATGCAGTTTTCTTAAAGCAGAGAAAACCCTTGAGAACACGTGTTTGCTGATGTGGAGTGTTGAGACAGATCCTCATTACAGCAAATATTATTTCATCTATTGCATATCCTCCCCAACTGTGGCAACCTAGGTCAGATCTTTTGATATTCTAAGAATGCTTACTATCATTATCATCTTCTTGTAAATTTCTTTGTCATTTTTATCCTTGTGGTGACTATACTAAAGTAGCTTCCAGATACATTCTTACTAAAAGCAAACACAAATGTTTAAGTTAATGGATGTTTTATTTGTATTCAGTCTGTCAATTTCCCTCTGGACACTGATTTTGCAGAAGGGGCCACACACCAGTCCTTCCAAGGCAGCCTTGGGCTTGAGGCAAACTATAAAAAGAGCAAGTTCTCCCACAGTGTCCACTTTCCAACCTTGGCCCCTCTTTCTGATCCTGGTGGTCCAAACAAACCAGGATGACCTCACTTCCGGCACATACTTGGAGCCTATCACCCTTTCCCAGACTTTCTCAGGGAGGCTTCTACTGACAATCCCTGGATTCATCTCCCCCCTGAGCTATGGTTACCTGTCCTAACTGATCCACTTTATTGTATTGTGGGCTGTCTTCCACTAGGACATCAGTCCTCAAGAGTATGAGACTCTGTACTTCCAGATTCTGGAACAGTTAAGTTCAACAGTGACAATGCCCACAGCACCCGTCCTTGGCTGCTGCTCCTCCATTCAGCCTGATTCAAGTTCAAGCCTTCTCCACCCCACCTACTCAAGGACCCTGTCCCATGTGCTGGCAGCAAATAGCCTCACCAACACTGTGCAAGGCCCCCAGAATCTCTGCTCCCTCAACCACACACCCAAGGAGCACACTTTCCCCCACAGTACAAGATCCATTGCCTCATTACAGGGAAAGGGATGTTCTCTGCATAGGCCAATTTCAGGAAGGGGGGACACACCACCCACAACCCTTCCCTCCCCGCAATATAGTACCCTGTTGAGACCAACCCTCGCCTTCTGAAAATGCTTATGTTGCAGAATGTTCTCACAATTGAAAACACAGTACCATTTTTTTGAGAATCCATGCTATCTTCAAGACTAGTTGTCTGTGTTTGGGAGTGGGGAAGGCTTTATCTATACTAATAAAAAGGTAATATGCTAATTAGACCAGATATCCACCTGAATGTCCATCCAGACAAAGCCACAGTGGCTGTGAGGGCCTGGGGCCAGTGACATGGGAGAGGCGACACTGGAGAGGCGCCACCATGGGCCTAAGACGTTATTAGGACATCCCCTGAGGGTTCCTGGATGATGAGAGGGGGCAGGCTGGGTTAAGGGACCCCCGCTTCAGTGCACACATTTTTTGTGCACTGGGACTCTAGTTATTGATAAAATAAAAGGAAAATTACCCCAAGTGGGCAAACACAGAGAGACTCAAACAATACCAAAACTACAGGGGTGTGAGTGTGATGGTCAGGGGCAGGATTTTGCAAAGGTGAGCTGAGTTGTGGGCCCAAAGCATCACGGGGATTCTCCTGAATATAGAAATAGTTGTAGTTGCAATGAGCCAGGTTCCTGGGGAATGAGGAAGAGCATGCTGTAGAGACCTCTGGATAGAGACAGAAGAGCCCTGGCTAGCTCCTCTCAGGAAGACACTGAACTTAAATGCCTCCCAGGACTTGCCTGGGGCTCCTTCCTGCCAAACCCTGGGGAGGACAGAGAAGGCCCAACTGCAGTGGGAACATCCAAGGTAATAGCAGAAAAGAGTAAGGAAAGGTGGGTTGTGAAGGAAGAGGTCCCATCTCAGGGCACCGAGTAAATGTTTTTTTTGTTGTTGTTGTTTGTTTGTTTGTTTGTAACCCTTAACTGAGGATATTTTTCCATTCATTTTTAGAAAGTACGAGGAAAGGAGGAGAAAAAGAGAGTGTGAGAGAGAGATAAATGTGAGAGAAAAAAAAGCCTTGATACTCTCCTACGTTAGTCCCAAGAAAGCTGATACCAAACCTGCAAATTAGAACCACAAAGTCAGGCAGTATTTCTTTCAAGGAGTTGGAGAGCAATGAAAATAAGCAAATATTGGTCAAAGACTGTTTTTTGGCATTAACTCTACAAGATAGATCACAAATGTGCTTGAAATCATTCCACGCAGTAATATAACCAAAAACATTAAAAGTACAAAAGAGAAAAACACCTTCAGTAAAATATTATAAACCAGAAAAGAGGCTAGCAAGTGGTTTGTAGGTTGGTGAATTAGAACCTGAAACAGTTCTTCACAACATGTGAGAACCACAATGTTCCTGAAAGAGGTAGCACTTCTTAGCTGAGGATGCGTGCTCTGGATAAACCCAGAGTCAGGTGTATTCCCTAGTCAGAGAAAGAAATGAAATTCCTGTCAAGAGCTCAGAGTAATCATAATTTCCTCATGCACAGGTGAGAACAGAGAATACATTTCCCCTGAGCACACCAGGATTATGACTCTTCAGGTGAGCCAAGTGGTAAAGGTGAAATCCCTTCAGCCACAAATGCTCAGTGTGACATCAATCAGTAGTAGGTTGGGCATGTTAGCAAGTGCAATGCAGTTCCCCCAAGCCTCATTTGTACCTCAAACTTATGAGAAACCTACCAGAATGTTCCGTTAAAAGGAATTTAAATTCAGGAAAATAGGTCTCAAAGAGTTGCCTTCAGTGTTGTTATTCCAAGTGAGAAAAATAAAACAATCCCTGCACATTTAACACTTCTCTCCAGTGTGAACTCTCGAGTGTCTAATAAAGCTAGATTTTTTGCCTAAGAGACTTCCCATATTCAAAACACTCATATGGCTTCTCTCCGGTGTGAACTCTGAGGTGTTGAGTAAGGTGAGCCCTTTGACAAAAGGACATCCCACATTCTCTACACTCATATGGTTTTTATCCAATGTGAACTCTGTGGTGTTATTTGAGGTTAGAATTATAACTGAAGGTATTCCCACAATCACTGCACTCATATGGCTTCTCACAAGTGTGAACTCTCTGGTGTTTAATGAGTATAGTTCTTTCACAAAGAACTTCCCACATTTGGTATACTCATAAGGCTTTTTTCCAGGGTGCACTCCGTGGTGTTGATTGAGGTTAAATTTATGTCTGAAGAACTTCCCACAATGGGTACACTCATAGAACTTTTCTCTAATGTGAATTTTGACATATTGTCTGAGTTTAAACTTATGTCTGAAGGACTTCCCACAATCACTACACTCATACAGCTTTTCACCAGTGTGAACTTTTCATTGTCAAATGAGGTTACACTTTCATCTAAAAACTTTCCTACATTTGTTACACTCATAAGTTAGTTCTCCAGAACAGTCCCAAATTTTGGTTGTGGCTGGTAGCGTTTTCACATTCACCCTACTGGTGATGACTTTTTCTATCACTAAATTCCTGTGAAATCTCACCATCACTGTGTGGCTTCCCAAGTTTGAGAGTGGCGTGGTGCTGGAGAAGCTCTGAGAGAACTTGTAAGCCTTTCCCAACCTCCCTATTGGCTGAAGGCACCCAAGATAAGTAGAAACTGGACTTGATCACAAATGAGACACTGGCCATAGCTTCTACCAGGGTTTCTCTCCACAGGTATGGTTTTCACTGAAACAGAAGTCTCCAACACAAGCATCACTAACAATGGTTTTCTGCTGAAAATATGCTGCTTGTGACTCAGTCAGGTGCAAAATATCTTGTAACACAGAGAAACACCGCTAAGACAGAAGGGTGTTCTGGATTGCTGGAGTTGTCTTAGAAGCCCTGACCTCTGAATCTCAGAATAGGAGTCCTCATCATTCTTTTTATGCCAACAACCTGAAAACAGAAAAAAAAGGTGAGGATAGAAATATTGACTGTGGTGACAGGGGGAAGTCACATTGCAAAAGTGTTCAACATCATACATTGGTTCCATACAATTATCTGAATATAACAGATATGCATAAAGAATTAATAAGAGGCTCCTATAAAGTTCTGGGCCAATGAAGATAACAAAACAGGGAAGACTGCACAATACATGTAACACAAAGAATTCAAGAACCATATGGAAGGGAAGCAGGATCTCCAACTCAGTCTCCTGCTATCAGCATTCAGCAGGACTTGTCTTCTGGGGGAAATCTGTGCAGAAGGTTGTTTAGGTCTTATTCCAAGTAAAATTCAATAGAGGAGTAGCTGGTGTGGAGGACTACTTAAGCATGTATGTGCACCCCATAACACATGTGCAAGTCAATAATACAGATGGCAGTGCAGAGCAACACTGAACAACACAGCTTGCTATAGTATTCAGGGAATAGAATACTGCAAACAATTGAAGGACAGAATTAAAGAACAGCCCATGGTTCATGTAAGTAAAGACCATAACCTCTCACAGGCAGTTACAAAGAGAATTTTAGCTAAAGGAAGGGTCTTAATTGGAAGCCATGCTTGTAGACATATTAAACCTCTCAGGAAGCAGAAGAACAAGGAAGACCCACTAAGCTGTTTCTAAAACTCTTAACTCCCAGGCACTTTCTTCTCATTTTGAGGCATTAGGTATTAGGAATGTTCTTTGCTCACCTAACTCACCCCTGGCAGAATAGCACATTTGACAGGAAAGTGGGGAAAATTAGAAGAACCCATGGTCTGCCTAAGGAAGAAAGGACATTACTTCAGGACACAGGGAAAATGTGAAGGTCTTACCTACAGATGATACAAGTGCAAAAACTTCCAGCATTGAATTGCAGTATAGAAGTCTTTGAGCCTCAAGGAGCTGCCATTCCTCCTGAGAGAAGGCAATGGTCACATCCTCAAAGTTCATATCCTGTCAAAATGGGGACAGTACAATCCAAAATCAGATTCATAACTAAAATTTCAAGGCTGTTATATTCCCCTCCCTCCACATCCAACTGCTCTCTCCACTTCACACATCAGAGAAAATACCAGGCCTTCATCCATTAAAGTCACTGTCTTTTTATATTCTTACTGATATTTTGTCTTCCCACAACAATAAAGGCAGTTGAGCAGATAGATGATAGCTGAGCTCTGAGTTTCATATATAAGCTGCATTTTCTCTTGCCAAAAAAGTGGGTGTCAAGAGCACAGGGTAGGAAGAAATATTGGCCATAAAGTGCATGTGAGTAATTTGACACTAGTCTTGTCAAGAAATACCCTTATATTCTTCCATATCATTCCTCATACACTTCTGTCCCAGTGCTCCACCTCCCCAAAACAGGGGCCCCAGAAAGAAAATCAGTCCTCAGGTTCGCACTGTCTTTTCTGAGCTACTACTCCCATTACCATCCTGAACAAGATTCTCTATATTAAAGTGATCTACTGCACAGTCTTTGCTGATTTGTCTATAATTTAGACATATATATATATATATATATATATATATATATATATATATATATATAATTTAGACAAATATATAAATTACACACACACACACACACACACACACACACACACACACACACACTAGAGGCCTGGTGTATGAAATTTGTGCACGGGGTATGTTTGTGTGTTCTACAGATCAACCTGCACCATCTCCAATCAGGGACCCCTTGAGGGCAGTTCTCACAATTCAGGACTGTTGACTCCCAACCGCTTGCTTATCTGCCTGCCTGATTGCCCCTAACTGTTTCTGCCTGTCAGCCTGATCACCCCCTAACCAGTCCCTGCCAGCCTGATTGATGCCTGATTGCCCCTAAATGCCATCCCCTGCTGACCTGGTCACCCCCAACTGCCATCTCCTGCAGGCCTGGTCACCCCTAACAGCCTTCTATTGCCAGCCTGATTGCCCCTAACTGCCCTCCCCTGCAGGCCTGATCACCTCCAACTGCCCTCCCTTTCAGGACTAGTTTCTCCCAACTGCCCTCCCTACTGGCCTGATTGCCCACAACTGCTCTCCCCTGTCAGCCACTTTGTGGTGGCAAACTTTGACCACATGGGGGCAGCCATTTTGTGTGTTGGAGTGATGGTCAATTTGCATGTTACTTCTTTATTGTATAGGATAATGTATATATACTAGAGGCCCAGTGCACAAAATTCATGCATGGAGGGCAGATGTCCCTCAGACCAGCCTACACCCTCAACAACTTGGGATCCTTCTCACAATCCAGGACTGCTGACTCCAAACTGCTCACCTGCCTGCCTGCCAGCCTGATCACCCCCTAACACTCTCCTGCCAGCCTGATTGATACCTAACTGCTCCCCTGCTGGCCCGGTCACCCCTAACTGTCTTCCCTGACAGCCTCGTTGCCCTTAACTGTCCTCCCCTGAAGACTTGGTTGCCCCCAAATGCCCTCCTCTGCTGGCCCGGTCACCCTTAACTGCCCTCACTTGCCAGCCTGGTTGCCATAACTGCCCTCCCCTACTGGCCTGATCACCCCCAATAGCCACCCCTGCAGGCCTGATTTTCCCCAACTGACCTCCGCTGCAGACCTAGTTGTCCCAAACTGCTCTCCCCTAGAGGCCTGGGCCCCCCACAACTGCCTTCCCCTGCATATCTGGGTCCTGCCCAACTGCCTTCCCCTGTAGGACTGATCCCCCCAAATACCCTTCCTTTCAGGTCTGGGTACTTCCCAATTGCCCTCCCATACAGCCTGGTCTCCCCCCCCTCCTACTCCACAACTGCCTTCCCCAGCAGGCTTGGTTCCCCCCCCTCAGTTGCCTCCCTGTGCAGGCCTGGTGCCCCCCAACTGCCCTCCCCTACAGACTTGAGTCCCTCACAACTGCCCTCCCCTGCAGGCTTGATCATCCCTAACTATTCTTCCCTGCTGGCCTGATTGCCCCTAAATCCCCTCCCCTGCCAGGCTGGTCACCCATAACTGCCCTGCCTGCAGGCCTGATCATCCCCAACTGCCCTCCCTCTCAGGCCTGGTCCCTCCCAACTGCTCTACCTGCTGACCTGATTGCCCACAGCTGTCCTCCCCTGTCAGCCACTTTGTGGCGGCCATCTTGTGTTCATATGGGGGTGGCCATCTTGTGTGTTGGAGTGATGGTCAATTTGCATGTTACCTCTTTATTGTATAGGATAATGTATATATACTAGAGGCCCAGTGCACAAAATTCATGCATGGAGGGTGGAAGGGGGGATTTCCCTAAGCCCAGCCTATACCCTCAAATCTGGGATCCCTCTCACAATCCAGAATTACTGGCTCCCAAATGCTTGCCTATCTGCCTGCCAGCCTGATCACCCCCTAACACTCCCCTGCCAGACTGATTGACACCTAACTGCTCCCCTGCTAGCCTGGTCACCCCTAACTGCCCTCCATACCTGCCAGGTTGCCCTTAACTGTCCTCCCCTGAAGGCCTGGTTGCCCCCAAATGCCTTCCTCCACTGGCCCAGTTACCCTAACTGCCCTCCCTTGCCAGCCTGGTCACCATAACTAACCTCCCCTGCTGGCCTGGTCACCCCCAATGGCCATCTCCTGTGGCCTGGATCCCTTCCAACTGCCCTCCCCTAGAAGCCTGGTGTCCCACCCCCCCCGACAACTTCCCTCCCCTACAGGCCTGAGTATCCCCCAACTTCCCTCCTCTACATGCCTGCCCCCCCAACTGACTTCCCTTGCAGGCCTGTTTTCCTTCCAACTGCCCTCCCCTGCTGGCCTGATTGCCCACAACTGCGCCCCCCCCTGCTGCCATCTTGTGGCAGCCATCTTGTGACCACATGGGAAGGGCCATCTTTGACCACATGGGAGCAGCCATCTTGTGTGTTGGAATGATGGTCAATCTGTATATTACTCTTTTATTAGATAGGATAAAGACCTGGTGCATGGGTGGGGGCCAGCTGGTTTGCTCTGAAGGATGTCTCAAATAAGGGTGTGGGTTCCCTTGGGGTGTGGGGCAGCATGGGCGAGGGGCCTGAGGTGGTTTGCAGGCTGGCCATGCCCCTTAGTCACCCAAGGGGGGACCCTGATATCTGGGATTTATTTATCTTCTACAAATTAAACTTGGTAGCCTGGAGCAGAGCCAAACCTCCTGCTCATTCTGTGGCAGCAGCCATTTCTGTTGGGACTTTCAAAATAAGTGTGATTTTATAATAATATATCATAGAATTAATTTTGATCCACTTGGACCATATACACTGTCTTTATCTCTTTTGTTGAAATGTCTTGTATTGTCTCCAATAGATATTTATTGAAAGTTTTCAATGTGTATAAGAAGTAGGAAACTTGGTTTATATATTTTCCAAATAAAGAGATAATTCTAAACAAATTCTTGATTCAAATAAGAATCAAGAAATACTGTGGTGCCTTGGTTAGTGTGACTCAATTAGTTGAGTGTTGTTCTGTGCATCAAAGGTTCACCTGTTCATTTTCTGGTAGGGTTGCTGGTTCAGTCCCACATTAGGATATATACAGAAAGCAGCCAATTGATGTTTCTGTCTCTCTTCTCCCTCTCTCTTTCTAAAACCAATAAAAACATTTTAAAGAAAAATAAAAAGACTAGAGGCCTGGTTAACTGCAATAGACTGATAGATCTCAGAGGGGAGAAGAGAGGAGAAGACTGGAAGAGATCAACCAAAGAATATATACACAGGGAGTGGAGGTAGGATGGGAGACATCTGTACTACTATCAACAATAAAAAAAACATATTTAAATAAAAAATAATATAGCCCACTTGGTGTGACTCAATGGTTGAGCATTGACATATGAACCACGAGGTCATCTGCCCAGCAGTTGTGGCTCAGTGGTTGAGAATGTACCCAGGAACCAAGAGATCGCTGGTTTGGTTCCCGGTCAGGGCACATGCCCAGATTGTGGAATCCATCCCAGTAGGTGGTATAAAGGAGGCAGATGATCAGTGATTCTCTCTCATCATTTATGTTTCTCCCTCTTTTTCTAAAACTCAATAAAAACTTTTTAAAAAATAATAGAGTTAAGATTGATTTCACTCAACACCAAAGTAAGTGTGGGCCTTCACGTTTCCTCCCAAGTTCTGTAAGCTAAATCATGCTTTGGTCTGTCTTTCTTCCAAGTTCTGTAGCTAAATCATGGTTTGGTCTGTCTTTAGAGTCGATGACCCAGGCATAACTGTTTTAGGGAACAGGAACCACCTTGGAGCGGGTCTGCCTCAGGTTGGCCTGTAGTGTTTGAATTGTTGACTTCATGTAGAAGAGATTTCACAACATGAGTTCAGGATATTTTTGAAGGCATGTTTATTGAATCTGGGAATAATGAAAAGAATGAAGGGCTTATGACAGAACTAGCAAGAACAGAGAGACTAGGTGGGGCTCCCGGATTCCTAGAAACATTGTGTAAAATAAGTGAGGCAAAGTTAGCTCACTGAACAATCAGAGAAGAGAAGGCCTTCAGTGCAGTCTCAGGGGGTTAGCCTGGGATGAGCTGTCACTGCTCATTGCTATACTGGTTGCAGGTCCTCAGAAAGTGCAAGATGTGTCTGGGAGCCAGGAGTCTTCCAGACAGCTTAATGGGTCCCACTTGCTATTTCTCTTCTTAGGAAGGTGACTATACCCTGACATATGGCTTCCACTTCTGCACCTCTCCTCTAGATAAAGGTCCTTGGTGACTGCCTGTGCCAACTTATGTTCTTTACATACATGAACCATCGGCTGTTATTATAAAATGCTCCTTCAAGTGTTGTTTGTAGTATTACCTTCCCTGAGTACTATTGTCAGTGGAATTGCTCTGGACCAGGGCTGGGTGGTCACTTCTGTCACCTTTCATTAACATTTGGAATATTTAGCTTTTATGTATTTGTAAAGAAGGTGGTGCAAGGAGAACCCCATTTTTTTTTCCACAGAGTGTACATGCAGGATGGTCTCAGAGGAAACCTGTTCCAACTGAGTGGAAACTAGCAGAATATATGACACAACGGTATGCTCAAATTATACCAGGAACCAGCTCAATTCCATCAGTGTTCAGATGCAAGTTCCACTGACTACATCTCATTTTTCCTTTTCATTTTAACTATTTTACACTTTCTGACTTGTCATTTCACCTGTGACTTCCTAGCTTTCAGCTATGTTCACCTTTATGGCATTTTTATACCACCTGTTTCCCTGCACTGATTCCTCTGCAGTATTCTTCACCATTGACCTCTAACCTGTACATGTGTTTTGAGGTGAACATACATGCTTAAGTAGGTTTCAAACACCAGTTACTTGTTTATTGAATTTTTCTTGGAATAAGACATAAACAAAATATTGCAGAATTTGCCTATGTCACCTGAAGACAAGCCCTACTTAACACTGCTAGCCTAAGAAAGTGCTGGAAGTCTTACCTCTCTGCCTTGTGATGCTTGGGATCTTTGTGTCATATTCCTGGTATGATCTTCCTTCTTTTATGATCTTCAGAAGCCCAGAACTTCACAGAAACATCTTATTAATTCTTACTTCACATCTCTTCTTTACAGAATATTATATGGAGGCAAATGACATGGAAAATACACTTTTGTAGTGGAACTTCCCTCTGTCACCATAGTTAACATTCATTTCCTCAACTTTTTTTTCTATTTCAGGTTATTGGCATAAAAAGAATGATGATGAGGCCTGTTCTGATCAGAGTGTATCTGTAGAAGGAGAGTCACAGGTCAGGGTTTCTAAGACAGCTCCAGAAACTCAAAGTCTCATTCGTGTAGATGGTGTTTCTCAGTGTTAAAAGATATTTTGCACCTGACTGAGTCATAAGCAGAGCACTTTGAGCCCAAACACTTCTTCAGTGAGGCATGTGTGAGAGACATCTGTTTCAATGCAAACACTCACCAGCAACAGAGGGATGCCAGTGGAAAGATGTCCTGGAAAGAAGCTATGGACAGGGCATCATTTCTGTCCAGGTGCAACTTCTACTTATCAGAGATGCCTTCAAACAACAGGGAGGTTGGGGATGACTTCCAAGTTCCCTCAGATCTTCTACAGCCCCAGGCCATTTGGAAAACTGAGGAGCCATACTGTGGCAGTGAGATTTCACAGGAATTATTCAGTGGAAAAAGGCATCACTCGTGGGGTGAATATGAAAAAGCTGCCTGCCAGAAAGAGAAAGTTGTTTAATCTCAGGGTGTCTGTTCTAGAGAACTAATTTATGTGTGACAAATGAAGAAACATGTTTAGACGAATCTTTAACCTCATTCAATATAAGAGAGTTCACACTGGAGAAAAGCCATATGAGTGGGAAGTCTTTCAATCAGAGTTCTAAACTCATTCAACATCAGAAAATTCACACTGGAGAAAAGCCTTATGTGTATAGTGAATGTGGAAAGTCCTTTAGGCAAAATAGCCCCTTTTCCACAAGATACTTCACATTGGAAAAAATCCTTATGAGTGTACAGATTATGGAAAATTTTTTACCTAAAAATACAGCCTTATCAGACACCTGAGGCTTCACACTGAAGAAAAGCCTTAAATGTGTAGGAAATGTTTCCTTTTTCTTACTGAGAAAAAGAACACTGAAGAAGACTATGATACACATTTATCTTAATATGCTCTCTTTTTATTAGGATGTACACTCTGCTAGATTCCTAATAAGTTTCATGTCCAAATGAGGCTATAATGTGCTGCCTATACTTTCTGTCCTGCCCAGATCTACTACATGATTGATGTCACTGGGAGATTTTGTGGCTGAAGGGATTTCACCTCTACCACCTGGCTCACCTAAACAGTATGAATCAGTCACTAACCCTGCATGCTATTTTGCGCTTTAATAAATTATAAATACTCTGAACTCACTCTAGCCAGTTTGGCAGAGTGGATAGAATGTTGGCCTGCAGTCTAAAGGGTCCTGGGTTCTATTTCAATCCAGGGCACATTCTGGGTTGCAGGCTAAATTACCAGTGGCATGCATGCAGGAAGCAGCTGATCAATGATTCTCTCTCATTGTTGATGTTTCTATCTCTAACTCTCCCTTCCTCTCTGAAATAAGTAAAAAAAAATATTGTTCTTTTAAAAAAGAAATTATGTTCTCTGTTCACAGTATGTATTCCATAAATCTCAGCAATGTTTAGGGGAACTTCTCCCCACATACTACAACGGAGCCATGTGCCATGAAATATGAAATTTCAGTCTTGTGACATTTGTTGTAAGACTCTGAGATTAAACTACCATTTAGACAAAAATATTGTATTCATCATAATAGGAGAGACTGCAGTAATTAGGTGGAAAGTGCCTCTTTTGTTCTTTTGGGTATTTTATATAATAAATCAGATTATTAGATTTGTTTCTCTTTTTTTCTTCCATAGCTCCCCTCCACCCGGCTCCCACCCTCCCTCTGCTCTTACCTTCCCCCACATTGTCCTCATCCATAGGTGTATGATTTTTGTCCAGTCTTTCTCTGCACCCACCTCACCTCTTTCCCCCTGAGAATTGTCAGTCCACTCCCCTTTTGATGCCCCTGATTCTATTATATTCACCAGTTTATTCTGTTCATCTGATTTTTTATTCACTTGATGTTTAAATTCACTTGTTGATAGACATGTATTTGTTGTTCATAATTTTTATGTTTACCTTTTTCTTCTTCCTCCTCTTCTTAAAGAGTACCTTTAAGCATTTCATATAATACTGGTTTGGTGGTGATGAACTCCTTTAGCTTTTTCTTATCTGTGAAGCTCTTTATCTGCCCTTCAATTCTGAATGATAGCTTTGCTGGGTAGAGTAATCTTGGTGGTAGGGTCTTGCTATTCTTCACTTTGAATATTTCCTGCCACTCTCATCTGGTCTGCATAGTTTCTGTTGAGAAATCAGCTGACAATCTTATGGGTATTCCTTTGTAGGTAATGAACTGTTTTTCTCTTGCTGCCTTTAAATTCTCTCTTTGACTTTTGCTCCTGGTATTTTAATTATGTGTCTTGGTGTGGTTCTCTTTGGATTACTTTTGTCTGGGGTTCTGTGTGCTTCCTGGACTTGTAAGTCTATTTCTTTCACCAGGTGGGGGAAGTTTTCAGTCATTATTTCTTCAAATAGGTTTTCAGTATCTTCTTCTGGCACTCCCATAATTCTGATGTTGGTATGCTTGAAGTTGTCCCAGAGGCTCCTCACACTATCTTCACATTTTTGGATTCTTTTTCCTTTTTGCTTTTCCAGTTAGGTGCTTTCTGCTTCTTTGTATTTCAAATCTTTGTCTTGATTCTTGCCTTCCTCTTGTCTGCTGTTAGGTCTCTGTATAATATTATTTTATTTCAGTCAATGTATGTTTCATTTCTAGTTGGTTCTTTTTCATCTCCTCTTGTGTTTCACTAAATTTATCCATCTTTTCTAGGAAATTCTTCAAAAACTTTATAACTGTGGTTTTGAACTCTATATACAGTCATTTCTTTTCCTCCATTTCTTTCATTTGTGATCTGTTTCTTTGTCTCCACATTTCCTCTGCTTCCCATGTCACCTATCTTTGTGTGCTAGGTGTGCTATATGGCCCAGGAGCTCTGCCTCCCCATTTACCCGAGGTGGACTCTCTTGGTGCACCCCTTTGTGGACTGTGTGTACAGTCTTGTTCTAGTTAAGTCTTGGTTGTTGTTGGTATCACTGGGGGGAATCGACCTTCAAGCCAATTGTTTGTGAGGATCAGCTGTGTCTACACTGGGAGAACTTCTTTGCTGGAGTCATCCTTATGATACAAGACTTGCAAAATTGCAAAAGCCTTTGTGCTAGGCTTGGATGGGGTGGAGTCTCATGGCTGAGCAGATAGCCTTGGCTTCCCGGCAATCCTGCTCAATGCTGCCACTGGGTCTCAGTCTCCCTTGCTAATCACTGCAGCCCTTGCTGCGTGCTCTTGCACTAGCATGCCTCCAGACTTCTGCCTTTTATGTGTCCCTGAGTTTCTGTGCACTCCGGGGACCCGTATGAGTCTGGGTCCGCAGGGTCTAGCCCAAAACTGGGGTTTAGTGCAGTTGGAAGTGGAATTCAGTGCAGTTGGGAGGTTCCCTCTTCCTCCCACTAGAGAAAGCTAGTGGCACAATCAGCAGTCAGTCCTCTCTGTGCGCCCTGGCATGCACATTTTCAGACCTCTGCCTTTCCCGGCTCCCCTGAATTTCCGTGCACTCCTCCCTCTTTTTGACAGACCAGACTCCCCCATATGAGTCTCGTCCAGAACTGGGGTTCAGTATAGTCAGAACTGGGGTTCAGTGCAGTCGGAGTTTCTATCTCTCTCCCACTAGAGGAAGCCAGCTAGGCATTCTGTGCCTGTCCTCTCCACATGTGTGTCTCTGTACCTTAGCTTTTTGCAGCTGCTCTGAGTCTCCATGAACCTCTCTCTTTCTTTCTAGTTGTAGAATTTTCACTCTGCCAGCTTTCCTGTGGTTCTGGATGATGTTAGTTTTGTCTTTTAGCTGTAGTTTTAAAATTGTGCAAGGCAGCAGCTTAGGTGTTCACCTATGCCACCATCTTGGTTTCTCCTAGGTAATTTTTTAAATTGGAGGCTGAAGAGTAATTTAAACAAATTGTGGCTGGGGCTGTTGCATACTTACTTTTAAAACATCCACCAGGAATTTTTTGTGGCATTAGTTATGGCCTGAGGTATTGCAATCAGTCTGGTTTATTTGCTTAGAGCCATGAGGGGTCATCTGTGAGACCCCTGGGCATTGGGTAGAGGAACATAGGTAATGGGACTTGCATGATGAAGTCTATGACTGGTGAAGGGACATCAGGTGCAATACCATTGGAGGTGGATTATGGACATATGAGATGTGATGTGATTCTCATTAGGAGAGGTTGAAGAAATAAACAGTCAGGGAGGGAGATCTTCATAGCAGGTTCAAGATTGTTGCTATGACTGTGGACTATCTGACTTGGTGGAATACTTGATTTTCTTTGAATTTTCCAAGCATTCTCTGCAACACAGACTTTGAATTCATAGTAGAAAACCCAGGAAATAACTATGGGGGCTGTGGCTCTAGGAATTCAGGTATGAGAGAGGTGTACTAGGAAAAGTGATTTGCACTTGGAGAGAGCATGTGAATTCATGGTGGAAGGGCACCAACATTGACATATGAGTGAATGTAAAGGGAGTCCATTTCTGATGGTGGCTTTATGATATGATATAGGCAATTTTAGGATAATTACTTACAATATAGGTTGTTGTGCTGTACGTGCCAGGTCCAGAGCTAAGGTGTCGTATATGTGCCATTTCTTTTTGACTGCTAACTCAGTGAATAAAAGGAATGAGATAGCATACATCAGTGTCACCTGCCCTTGAGAATATCCACTGACTTGGAAAAAATAGAAGAGAGAATGATGTGAGAAAAATATATTACAGAGATGGTGAATTAGAATTTTTTAAAAGAAGCTGATTAGAAAACAACCTGTCCTTGTCATGGTTTATTTGTGTTACCAGTGAAGTTGTGCCTCTGGGAATGAAACTGTGTGAGACAAGTGTGGATCAAAAAAACTATGGGCAGCAGGTAATACAGAGTGATGGCATCAGCAAAATGAAATTGTAGTTGGAAGTATAATGGGCATTACCATGTTGTTTGGTGTCTTGGAGGGGCAATTTAGAGGGCAACATCAGTATTGCCTGACAAGACTAGTGTCAAATCCATCACGTTCCCTTTATGCGCAACATCTCTTCCTACCCTATGTTCCTGATACCCACTGTTTTTTGAAAAGGGACAGTGAGAGTACATCCCATGATAAGATTTTCTCTTCAGGAGAACCCAAGATGGCGGCATAGGTAAATGCCTACACTGCTGCCTCACACAACAATTTCAAAACTACAACTGAAAGACAGAATGGACATCCAGAACCACAGGAAAGCTGGCCGAGTATAAGTTCTACAACTAGAAGGAAAGAGAGGGGCTCACAGAAACCCAGAGGAGCTGCAAAAAGCTGAGGTACAGAGACTCGAGCGCTGAGAGAGCGGATGCCCGAGTACCTGGCTGGCTTTCTCTGGCAGGAGGGAAACGGAGACTCCCAATGGCATTGAAACCCTTATCCTACGACACTAAACCCCAGATCCAGCCGAAACTCTTATGGGGGAAGTTTGGACTGTGAAAAGGGAGGAGTTCACGGAAATTTAGGGGAGTCGCAAAAGATAGGAGGTTTGGTCGTGCACGGCGCTGCGCGGAGGACAGATTGCTGATTGTGCCGCTGGCTTTTGCGACTGGGTGGGAGACAGACCCTCCCAACTGTGCCACTTCTGAGTCCACTGGGCCCCTGTTTCAGGCGAAACCCTGGAGACCTAGACTCGGGTGGTCCTGGGGCACAGGGGAGCTGGAAAGGCAGCGTGGCACTGCGGACGCACGCGCACAAGGACCACTCCAGCCATTACCCAGTCACGTGAGACTCGGGGACCGTGGAGGGCGGGGCCGACTGGAAGGCAAGGCGGTCCCTTAAGCCCTGCGACTCCACCCATCCCAAGCTCAACAGAGGCTTCTGTGGTTTTGCAAGTACAGAAGTTTCCCCGACATAGTGAAAATGCCAAGACAAGGGAAGGGATCAAAAACAAAAGAAATGGAGAGAAAAAAACAACTGGATATAGAGTTCAAAACCACACTTATAAGGTTTTGCAAGAATATGCTAGAAAAGATGGATAAATTTAGCGAGAGCCAAGAGGAGATGCAAAAAAGCCTACTAGAGATTCAAAAGAGCCAACTAGAGATGCTAGAGATGATGCAAAAATTTAGTGAGTCCCAAGAGGAGATGAAAAAGGACCAACTAGAGACACTGACTGAAATAAAAAATATACAGAGTCCTAACAGCAGACTAGAGAAAGGCAAGAATCAAGTCAAAAATTTGAAATATAAAGAAACAGAAAACACTCAACTGGAAAAGCAAGAAGAGAAAAGAATCCAAAAATGTGAATATAATGTAAGGA
>PVJN01008668.1:0-32399 GCA_004026805.1 Lasiurus borealis | reverse complement strand
CAGAAGAGAGAGAGCAGGATACTGAAAGCCTATTTAAAGAAATAATGACTGAAAACTTCCCACATCTGGTAAAGGAAATAGACTTACAAGTCCAGGAAGCACACAGAACCCCATATAAAAGGAATCCAAAGAGGATCACACCAAGACACGTCATAATTGAAATACCAAGAGCAAAAGACAAAGAGAGAATATTAAAAGCAGCAAGAGAAAAACAGTTCATTACCTACAAGGGAGCACCCATACGACTGTCGGCTGATTTCTCAACAGAAACTATGCAGGCTAGATGGGAGTGGCAAGAAATATTCAATGTGATGAATAGCAAGAACCTACAACCAAGAATAATCTATCCAGCAAAGCTAACATTCAGAATTGAAGGGCAGATAAAGAGCTTCACAGATAAGAAAAAGCTAAAGGAGTTCATCAACTCCCATCCAGTGTTATATGAAATGCTGAAGGGTGCTCTTTTAGAAGAGGAAGGAGAAAAAGGTAAAAGCCAAAAAAATATGAACAACAAATACATATCTATCAACAAGTGAATCTAAAAATTAAGTGAATTAAAATTTGATCAACAGAATAAACTGGTGAATATAATGGAATCAGGAGCACAGAAGGGGAGTGGACTGATAATTCTTGAGGGGAAAAGGGTGAGGGGTGTACAGGGAGAGACTGGATAAAAATCATACACCTATGGATGAGATCAATGGGAGGGAGCTAAGGGCAGAGGGAGGGGTGGGAGCTGGGTGGAGGGGTACTATGGAGGGGAAAAAAGAGAAACAAATGTAATAATCTAAATAATAAAGATTTAATTTAAAAAAAGATTTTCTCTTCAGATGCCAAGTTTTTCATACTCCCCACCCTGTACATCCATCTGCTCTCTCTAATATCTATATCAGAGAAGATAGCAGGCCTTTGTCCCATTAAAGTCAATCTCTCCTTACATACCTACTGATGTTGTCTTCATCTGTACGTATATACATATGTACAAACTAAAAATTCTGGCTGGGGCTGATGAAAGACAATGAGGTGAACAGCCATCAATGATACTCAGAATTTTTAGTTTGTACATATGTATAGATGTACATATGATCCTCAAATTTGAGGATCAGAACACAGGTGCATTCTATCTGCTCATCTGTCTTTATTGTTGTAGGAAGACAACATCAGTTGGTATGTAAGGAGAGATAGACTTTAATGGGTCCAAGGCCTGCTATCTTCTCTAATGTAGGGATTAAAGAGAGCAGATGGATGTACAAGGTGGGGAGTATGAAAAACTTGGCATCTGAAGAGAAAATCTTATCATGGGATGTACTGTCCCCATGAACTGTGAAGACATGGCCATTACCTTCTCTCAGGAGGAGTGAGAGATCCTTGATAACTCTCAGAGACATCTGTACTGTGATGTGATGCTGTTAGTGTCTGAATTTGTAACATTTATAGGTAAAACCTTCACATCTCTCCTAGTATCCTGAAGTGATGCCCACTCTTTATTTATTCTCCAGACGTAACACAGTCTCTCAAAGCCAGACCACGCGTTCTGCTAATTTCCCCCACTATCTTGTCTAATGGGCTGTGGCTACCAGTGCTAAGCTTTGTGGAGAACTCTGAGGTATAGACTCCATAAATGTTCCCAACACCAGTTGCCTCAGAAACTGCAGGAAGTGTTTGTGTGTCAGCAGTCTTACAGACAGCTTAATGGGTGCCACCTGCTATTCCTCTTCCAGGAAGGGAAACTATATCCAGATCCATGCCTATCACTTCTGCACATTTCCTCTAGATAAGGACCTTGGTGAATGCCTATGCCAGTTATCTTCTTTACATACACGAACCCAGGGCTGTTCTTGTAAGATCCTCCCTCAATTGCTGTTTGTTATATTACCTTCTCTGAATACTACTGCAAGTCGAACTGATATGGACACTTGATGGCTGTTCACCTCTATTGTCTTTCATTGATACTCAGAATTTTTAGTTTGTACATATGTATAGAGAAGGAGGTGTAGGGAGAACCCTGGGTTTCTCCAGGATGAGATACAGGATGGTCTCAGAAGTTGCCTGGCCCTTCTGAGTGGCAACTGGAGAAAGTTATGGCATAAGGATGGTGTACAGATTGTACTAGGAATCTCTCCTGTCCAACAGTGTTCGGTACAGGTTCCAATGGCCATACCTCATTTATACTTTTTCTTTTCCATACCTGATACTTTGCTGACTTGTCATTTCATTAGTGACTTAGCTTTGCCCATCTTCACCATTGTTTCCTTTTACATCATCTATTCCTCTGTACATCTTCTACGGTATACTACAGCATGGGCCTATGCAAGTGTTATGAGGAGAACATACATGCTTAAACACCCCCTCAAACACCAGTTACATGTTTATTAAATTTTACTTGGAATGAGATGTAACCAACCTTCTGCACAGTTTGCCCATGTCACTAGCAGGAAGATCTACTGAATGCTGTTAGCAGCAGAATGAGCTGGATATTCTGCTTCTCTTCTATGTGGTGCTTGCCATGTTTTTGCTCTATTTCTATTTAAGTATACTTTGTTTTTGACATTCAGTGGTCAAGAACTTCACAGTGGCTTCTTATTAAATCCATCTTTCAGGTCTTTCATTTTCAGCCAATTGCATGATATCAATACAGAATGTGCAACACACTTTAAAAATGGGACTTCCCAGTGTCACCAGAGTAAACATTCATTTCCTCATTGTTCCTCTGTTTTTAGGTCATTGGCATAAAATGGATGATGTGGAGGCCTATTCTGAGTACAGTGTATCTGTAGGAGATTCTCAGGTCAAGGCTTTTAAGACAGCACCAGCGCCCAGAGGACTCATCTGTGTAAGCCGTGTTTCTTGGTGTTAAAAGATATTTTGCTCCTGACTGAGTTACAAGTGGTATACTTTAAGAATAATGTGTTCTTAAGTGATGCCTGGATGAAAGACTTATGTTTCAGTGCAAATCCTCACCAGCAACAGAAAGATGCCTGTGAAGCGATTCCTTGGTAAGAAGATAAAGAGGGTGCCTTGCTTGTGACCAGTGCTGCTTCCAATTATCTGGGGTTACTTTAGCTAATACGGAGTTTAGGGAAGATTCCTCAGCCATATCAGGGCTTCTCCAGCACCAGGCCACTATTAACACTAAGGAGCCACACAGTAACAATGAGATTTCATAGAAATATCTCAGTGGAAAAAAGACATCACCAGTGGATTGAATGTAAAGCAGCTGCCAGCCAGAACCAGAAAGTTATTTATCAGAAAGATCTCTGCTCTGGAGATATGACTTATGAATCTAATAAACGTAGAAAAGTGTTTTGACAAATCTTCAATCACTCTCAACATGGGAGAGTTCACACTAGAGAAAAGCTGTGTGAGTGTAGTGATCGTGGGAAGTCTTTTAGTCACAGGTCTGATGTCACTAAACACCACAGAGTTGTTCAGACTGCAGAAAAGCCAATATATGTAGTGAATGTGGGAAACATTTTAGCCATAGGTCTATTCTCACTAATCACCAGAGAATCCACACTGGAGAAAAGCCATATGAGTGTAGTGATTGTGAGAAGTCCTTCATATACATGTCTATCCTCATTAAACACCAGAGTTCGCAGTGGAGAAAAATCTTATGAGTGCAGTGAATGTGGGAATTCTTTTAATCAAAAGAGTCACCTCCTTATGCACAAGAGAATTCACACAGGAGAAAATCCATTGCAGTACAATCACTGTAGAATAAGCATGTCAAGCTCAAAGGTTAATAAGGGCCAAATAAACAAGGTTTAAGTTTATGTGGGCTGCAAAAAACAAAAACTTCAATTTTCATAGAAACGTAATTTTATTTTGATAGAGATATGCTGAATACAAAGGGCTGAATTAAATAAGTCATTGTTAACATGAAATAATAGAACATTTTAATTAAAATTAATATTTTTAATATAAAAGGTTATCCTTTATTGTCCCAAAGAAAATTTTCCATTTTGTATCTCATTTGGCAATCTTTTTTAAAATATTTTATTGATTTTTTATAGAGAGGAAGGGAGAGGGATAGAGAGTTAGAAACATCGATGAGAGAGAAATATTGATCAGCTGCTTCCTGCACACCCCCTACTGGGGAGGTGCCTGCAACCAAGGTACATGCCCTTGACCAGAATCGAACCTGGGACCCTTCAGTCCGAGGGCCGACGCTCTATCCACTGAGCCAAACCTGTTTCAGCTCATTTGGCAATCTTAATCCACCATTTACATACAAAAAAGTTTCTACTGGAATAGAAAGCCTCTGCTCACAAATGCCCTTTGAACTAGCTTTTTATTTTACTGGTTCCATCATTAATGGGTTGTTTAAAAATCTTTGATATGCACTAATTTTACACGATTTTAGAATATCATGCATTTAGCTTTTTGAATATTACACTTACAACATTTTTTGGCCTTCCACTAAGATGCTCATGGGGACTAATCAATCAGAAGCAATTAGCATGCTGCACAAGTGGAATAAGAATATATCATGTGCTGTTTAATCCCAGACATGATTATTCTTGGTTCCCCGAGTGATTTCTTTTTTTTTAATTTTTATTGTTCAGTTTATTACAGTTGTTCCTCTTTATTCCCCCATAGCTCCCCTCCACTGTATTCCCACCCTTACTCCATGCCCTTACTTCCCCCACACTGTCCTGATCCATAGGTGTATGTTTTTTGTCCAGTCTCTTCCCGCACCCCTCATACCCCTTTTCCACACCCCAAGGATTGTCAGTCCATTCTCTTTCTATGCCCCTGATTCTATTATATTCACCAGATTATTCTGTTCATTTTATTTTTTATTTACTTGATTTTTAGATTCACTTGTTGATAGATATGTAATTGTTGTTCACAATTTTTATCTTTACCTTTTTCTTTTTCTTCCTCTTCTTAAAGAGTACCTTTCAGCATTTCGTATAATACTGGTTTGGTGGTGATGAACTCCTTTAGCTTTTTCTTACCTGTGAAGCTCTTTATCTGCCCTTCAATTCTGAATGATAGCTTTGCTGGGTAGAGTAATCTTGGTTGTAGGTTCTTGCTATTCATTACTTTGAATATTTTCTTGCCACTCCCATCTGGCCTGCATAGTTTCTGTTGAGAAATCAGCTGAAAATCTTATTGGTGTTCCCTTGTAGGTAATTAACTGTTTTTCTCTTGCTGTTTTTAATATTCTCTCTTTGTCTTTTGCTCTTGGTATTTTAATTATGATGTGTCTTGGGGTGGTCCTCTTTGGATTCCTTTTGTTTGGGGTTCTCTGTGCTTTCTGAACTTGTTAGTCTAATTTTTTTCATATTAACTTACTAGACTCTGAATGATTCCACAAATTAATAAGTGTAATGCAAATAAACCTATTTTTCTTGTTCTCCAAAAGCAAAATATTTCCTGTTGTGCACACCAAATAAGTCAGTCCAAGACTAATGTGGCAATTGGATGATAAAATATTCACTACTTATATTAGTGGAGAGAAATGTTGTACCTGTGCATAAGATAAATGAATTTAACATGATTATAGTAATCAGTCAGCTAACATTGTAGTTTGTTATTAATAACTAGAGGCCCAATGCTTGAAATTCATGCATGGATGAGGTCCCTAGGCCTGGTCCGTGATCAGGGCTGGTTGGAACCAGGCCAATTGGGGCCAGGCCAGAGAGGAGGTGACAGTCACCGGGCCACGTGGAGAAGGAACAAACGTTGAACACCAGTGCTGTCATCATGGGGGCCCCACCATCATGTGGTTCCCTGTCTCCACCCCTCCTCTTTCCCTCTCTGCTGTGCCACCACCGTGGTGGGTGGGTGGTGGACCAATCAGGGCCTGCTGGCTTGGAGAAGGAACAGGGTAGGGAGGTTGGCTGGTGGCCCTGAGGAGGGAGCCAGCCCTTAGCCCCCTTGGGAAAGGGGCCGCATCCACCACCACTCATCCCTGGTTCCCCTTCCCTGCCCAGGACCTGGCACTAATCAGAGGATTGGGGCCTGTTGGCCATGGGGAAGGGACTGTGGAAGGTGGCCAGCCAGGGAGGTTGGCTGTGGGAGTACATTGACCACCAGGGGTGGCCCCTGAGTTGAGTGTCTGCCCTCTGGTGGTCAGTGCACGTCATAGGGACCAGTCATTCCAGTAGCTTAGGCTTTTGTATATATGATTATGTATAACAGGATAATGTAAAAATTAAGTTACAAAATTTTTATTATACCACTTCTTACATACTGTTATATTGGCTGAGCCACAAAAATATTCATTGTGGGCTGCAAGCTTGACATGCTTGCTGTAGAAAGTCATTCAGGCATACCTATGCAACATCAGAGTGCACACTGAGATAAAGCCTTATGAATGTATTGATTGTAGGAAATATTTTAGCAGAAAATATAACCTTATTAGACACCTGAGAGTTCACACTGGAGAAGAGCCTTAAATGTACAGGAAATTTCATTTGTCTTACTCAGAATAATAACAATGAAGGAGACTCTATGATACACATTTATCTTAATATAAAGCCCTTTTATCAGAACATACATCCTTCTAGATTCCTAACTTTCAGGTACAAGTGAGACTTTAAGAAGCTGCTTGAACTTGCTATCCTGCCCTGGTCTGCTGCCCCATTGATGTCACTGTGAGTGATTGTGGCTGAAGTGATTTCACCTCTACCAGCTGGCTCACATGAACATTGTGAGTCAGTCACAAACCCTGTGTGTTCACTTGTGTTTAAGAAAATCCTGAATATTCTGAACTCTTGGCAGAATTTTCATTCCTTCCTTTCTGATTAGAAAATGGGCCTAACCCAAAGTTTTCACAGAATTCCCATTGTCAGCTAAGAAATGATACCTCTTTCAGGGACATTTTGGTTCTCATATTATGTTGTGATGATTGGCTTAGGTTCTATTTCACCAATGTGAAATCTGCTTGTTGTACATGGCTCTGGTTTATGGTATTTTTGTAAAAGTATTTTTCTTTTGTATCTTTAATTTTGCTTGCTCTATTAACTGCCTGGGATGATTTTCTAGCAGAGTTATAATCTGAAAGCTTGTAGATGTGAACAGATATGATGGGAACATCAGACTTTTTGTGCTTCTGAAGGAAGAGCATGCTGGTAGAAAACCACTTTTTGTCCAAAATGGGTTTATTTTTAATTGAAAGAAAAACTGAATGACATTGATATTTTAATTTTTAGCCTGGTACCTTTATTAGTGAGGTCAGTGGTCACCCTAAAGAGAAGGTCTTTTACTGTGCTTCTGTGAGCAATATGAATTATATCCTCTGTTCACAGTAATATATAAGTCTTAGTAATGTTGAGGGGAACTCCTCCCCACATACTGCAAAGGAGCCATGTGCTGTGAAGTATGAAATTACATGGGTTGCTGGCATTTGTTGTAAGACGCTATGGAGACAGGAACACTGTGTTCATAGTGATGGGAGAGACTGCAGTAAATTAGATGGAAAGTACCTCATCTGAATGTAAATCTTCAAATGTTCCTGAGCCTGTGGCTTGTGTGACCTTTGTGTACAGACATTCTCACCACCTCCATAACTGTTTCCTGTACTGAAGTCATTGGCAGAGAAAATAGTTTAATGGTTTTGTGGATTCCCATGGCCTCTCCAAATGTAAGAACTCAGAGCTAGAGGAATGATAATCCTGTAATCAGTCCCAGGATGTATCTTTTGTAACCAGTCAGCATTCCTGTTGATTCCTATAGCATAATCTTCACTGCTTGCCAATATTTGCTGCCATTGAGGCATTGGTGTTCCTCCCAGCAAATAAGAAAGTGCATTTTTCTAATGTGTGTTATTTCTTGACATAGATATAAAGTTGTGAAACCACCACAGGTGAAATAATTTTATCTTTAACTGTATACAAGGAGTAGCAAAAGTAGACTTTCAGCTGTAAGTACACAAACTGCAGTGTTTGTGTTTTTAAAAAATATTTTTAAATACCTTTATTTTATTTTTTTAAGTAAAGAGGAGGGAAGGGGAGAGAGAGAGATAAACACACATGAGCTCCCTCCCGCACTCCCTACTGGGGACACAGGCAGGGCTATTCACTGACCTGGAATTGAACCAGGATGTTTCAGTGCACTGGATGACACCTACCCAGCTGAGGTACACAGTGAACACAATTTATTCCCGTATTTCTATTTATTAATTATTTCCCATACCAACAACTCTAATCCAACATTTCCTACATTCTACATTTTCCTCCTACCCTTTTGTAATCTCTCTTTCTGACTTTCCCAGACTTCCATGCAATCATTCATTTTCCGTCTTTTATTTCATGTTTTTTCATAATTGTATATGCACTACAAGGTATGTACTTTTTATCAAATACTGGTTTCCTTAATGCTACAAATATTTTGAGATCCCATACAAATGCTTATGTAAATATTGAATTTGTTTTATTGCTGAGTAGTGTATTATTCTATGGATAGCAACTTCATCTATTGATCTGTCTATAAAATGGATTATTTCCAGGTTTGGGGTGTTATAAATAAATCTGTACCCAGGTCGGATACTCCACCACTCCTGCTAATTCCAGCCCTGCTGTGCCTGTAGCTGCCACTATGTAGAACACTGCCATGGAGGCGGGAGTGGCTGGCACTGGTGCAGCTGGGCTGACCAGCTGTGAGCCTGGCATCTGCTACCATCAAAAGCGCTCCTGCTGTGGGGGCACACTGACCACCTGGGGGAAGCACCTGCATTAAGTAAGCATCTGCCCCCTGGTGATCAGTGTGCATCATAGTGACTGGACAAAAGGTCATTCAGTTGTTCTATCCTTAGGCATTTCTATATACAGATGGCCATGGTGCATGTGTGTGTGTGTGTGTGTGTGTGTGTGTGTGTGTGTGTGTGTATAGATATAGATATAGATATGCACATATATATTTATACTTTTAAAAATACTTTTGTTGATTTTAGAGAGTGGAAGGTACAGTGAGAGATAAAAACATCAGTGATGAGAGAAAATCACTTGTTAACTGCTTCCTGCACTTCCCCATCCCACACTGGAAATTGAGCCTGCAACACATGTATGTGCCCTGACCAGAAAAAGAACCAGTATCATGTGACCTCATCATTTGTAGAATATAATGCACAGCATAAATTGATGAACAAAAATAGATTCAAAGACATAAAATCCTCAAACAGACTGACAAACTTCAGAGGTAAGGCAGAGGATTGGGGATGAGGGGGTAAGAGAACAACCAAAGGACTTGTATACATGCATATTAGCAACACCAATATACACAGACACTAGTGAGATGAGAGCCTGTGCTGGGGAGTGGGGATGGCCAGGGAGAAGCCAGTGGAGGAAAAAGGAGGCATATGTAATAATATATGTAATACTTGAAACAATAAAGAAATTTTTAAATAAATAAATAAAAACAAAACAAACAAAAAGGAACCATGACCTCCTGGTTCATACCTTGAGCCACACCAGCTGACTATATTATTTAAAAATTTTTTGAAAGTACATGTATTGAATTGCCACCCAGGGTGTATGTGGGGCCTGGCATGGTGGCCTCCAGAGTTCGTTAGTTATACCAGGAGTCTTCCCTCTGGCCTCCCTTCAATTTGAAAACCATCAAAATGTTCCCAGAAAGAGAAACCAAGATGGCAACATAGGTGAACACCTAAACTGCTGCCAAGCACAACAATTTCAAAACTACAGCTAAAAGACAGAACGGACATCATCCAGAACCACAGGAAAGCTGGTTGAGTGGAAAATCTACAACTAGAAGGAAAGAGAGGGGCTCATGGAGACTCAGAGGAGCTGCAAAAAGCTGAGGCACAGAGACACGTGCATGGAGAGGACGGCTGGTGGAGTGCCTGGCTGGCTTCCTCTTGTGGGAAGGAGAGAGAAAATCCTGACTGCACTGAACCCCAGTTCCAGGTGAGACTCATATGGGGGGAGTCTGGACTGCTGTAAAAAGTGAAGAGTGCAGGAAAACTTAGGGAAGCTGTGAAAAGGCAGAGGTCTGGAGATACACGCACCATTGCACACACAGAGGGCTGACTGCTGATTGTGCTGCTGGCTTTCTCTAGCAGGAGGGAGACAAAAACTCCAGACTGTGCTGATATCCACTTCCGACTGCACTGAACCCCAGTTTCAGGTGATACCTTGGAGACCCAGTCTCATACAGGTCCCCAGAGCACACGGAAATTTGGGGGAGCCAGAAAGGCAGAGCCCAAGCGCATGCACACAGAAAGGGCTGCAGCGATTACTGAGGGACACTGAGACCCAGGGGCCATGTAGAGCAGGGCTGATGGGAAGCTAAGGCTATATGCTCAGCCCTCAGACTCTGCCCCATCCAAGCTGAACACAGAGGCTTTTGCAATTTTGCAAGTCTTGTATCATAAGGCTGACTCCAGAAAAGAAGTTCTCCCAGTGTGGACACAATTGATCCTCACAACAAATTGGCTTAGAGTTCAATTCCCCCCAGTGATACCAATATCAATCAAGACTTAACCACAACAAGGCTGTACACACAGTCCACAAAGGGGTGCACCAAGAGAGTCCACCTCAGGTAACTGGGGACACCTACCACACAAAGCTACTTTACCAACTCAGAGAAGCAGCAAAAATGCAGAGACAAAGGAACAGATCACAAATGAAAGAAATGGAGGAAAACAAAAGAATGGATATAGAGTTCAAAATCATGATTATAAGGTTTTTCAAGAATTTCCTAGAAAAGATGGATAAATTTAGCAAGACCCAAGGGGAAATGAAAAAGGATCAACTATAGATTAAAAAGGACCAACTAGAAATTAAACATACACTGACTGAAATAAAAAAAATTATACAGAGTCCTAACAGCAGATTAGAGGAAGGCAAGAATCAAGTCAAAGATTTGAAATACAAAGAAGTAGAAAACACTCAACTGGAAATGCAAAAAGAAAAAGGTATCCAAAAATGTGAAGATAATATAAGGAGCCCCTGGGACAACTTCAAGTATACCAACATCAGAATTATGGGGGTGCCAGAAGAAGAGAGAGAGCAAGATACTGAAAACCTATGTGAAGAAATAATGACTGAAAACTTCCCACATCTGGTGAAAGAAATAGACTTACAAGTCCAGGAAGCACACAGAACCCCAAACAAAAGGAATCCAAAGAGAACCACACCAAGACACATCATAATTAAAATACCAAGAGCAAAAGACAAAGAGAAAATCTTAAATGCACCAAGAGAAAAACCTATAAGATTGTCAGCTGATTTCTCAACAGAAACTATGCAGACCAGACAGGAGTGGCAAGAAATATTCAAAGTGAAGAATAGCAAGAACCTACAACCAAGATTACTGTACCCAGCAAAGCTATCATTCAGAATTGAAGGTCAGATAAAGAGCTTTATAGGTAGGAAAAAGCTAACGGGGTTCATCACCACCAAACCAGTATTATATGAAATGCTGAAAGGTGTTCTTTAAGAAGAGGAAGAAGAAGAAAAAGGTAAAATTATGAACAACAAATATATATCTATCAACAAATAAATCTAAACATCAAGTGAATAAAAAATCTGATGAACAAAATGAACTGGTGAATATAATAGAATCAGGGGTATAGAAAGGGAGTGGACTGACAATTCTCAGGGAGAAGGGGGTGAAGGTGGTGCAGGGAGAGACTGGACAAAAATCATACATCTATGGATAAGGACAATGTGGGGGCAGGTAAGGACAGAAGGAGGAGTGGGATCTGGGTGAAGGGGAGCTATGGGGGAAAAAAGAGGAACAAATATAATAATCTGAACAATATTTATTAAATAAAAAATAAAAATAATTAAAAAATGTTCCCACAAAAAAAGTGCATGTATTTTTTTAATCTTTTAAAAATATATTTTGTTGATTTTTTACAGAGAGGAAGGGGGAGGGGTAGAGAGTTAGAAACATCAATGAGAGAAAAACATCAGTTAGCTGCCTCCTGCACACCTCCTACTGGCGATGTGCCTGCAACGGAGTGTACATTCCCTTGAGCGGAATTGAACCTGAGACTTTCCAGTCTGTAGGCCAATGCTCTATCCACTGAGTCAAACCGGTTAGGGCAGTACGTGTACTTTTTATTGTTGATATGATTTTTTAATTTATTTTTTATTGTTGATGTCTCCCATTTCCCCGCTGTGCATATATTTTTTGGTGGATCGCTTGCATTCCTCCCCATGCTCTTCACCTTGGAGATGCCTCAGTCTGTTCCAGTTAGCCAGGCCTCTGCTTACATCTGGTTCCTCCCCAGGCATCACTTGCTGTGTCACAACAGCTTTAGTCCCCAAGTCTTTCGCTGAGATGCTAGTAGTCCTTGAGTTTAGGGGAAAACTACATTACCCAGAAGGACAAGCGCTGATGTGGGCGTAGCTAAAGGGCAATTTGGTGTTTGTGCATCTGGATAGGATGGACTTCCTGTTCCCAACTCGTGGCCGTCATTTTAACCTTTCAAGTCTTTGTTCACAGATTTACAAGCTTCAGGGCACTAGTCGTGAGTAGGAGGAGGCCTGGGAGCAGCTGCCTGCTGTGCGGGGTGTGTCTGAGGCTCCTTGAGCCCCAACATACGAGATTGGGGTCTCAGTGCCTCCCGGACTCCTCTCTGCTTACAGCGTTCCCGCAGCCTGACCCTATTTAACCCTCCAGCCTTGGGGACCCGCGCCTCTCAGGTCCCGTCGCCCAGGTCCCAGCGTTCAGAATGGTAAGTCCCTGGTGGGTGACACATGGTTGATGGGGGAAGAGGGTGAAAAGCTGCAGTATAAGGACGTGACGGTGTTACTGAGCAGGGAGGATTCGGAAATCCCGGGCCTGTTTGGGGTCTAAAGGCAAAAAAGAGATGAGGTGTGGTTGTGCACGGGGTTTTACTTTCACTCTCAGAATGCTGAGGTCACAGATATTGTGGGCAACCCGAGAATTACGACCACCAGACAGTCCAATTTGAAATTTGGGAAGCCTTTATTTCGAACTCGAGTCCGGGCTCACGTCTCAACTGACACAGCAGCGAGCAACGAGAGCCCCGAACCCTAGTAGCAAGCACCTTTTATCCCCAACACGGGGGGGACTTGGCAGTCTGTTGTGGAGGGGCAAGGACCAGACTGTGTTCCCTCCATAAGGAGTCGAATTAAAGTCAGGGTGACCTCAGGCCTGGAGGCAGTAAAACCAGGAACTGGTGGTTTTCGTACACAAACACCAGGTACCTGAGGCACACCCAGCTCTGAGAAACCACAGGGTCGTACAAACCACCCCTAGGAAGGACATCTGCATTCCAAGCTGCTTGCTTAATCAGAGTTTAGATAAAGAGTAATGCTCAGCCAATTAAAGTTAGCCAAGTCCTCCTTCGCTGAGGATAAAAGGCATTTGCTGCAGAGGTTGGGGCTCTCGTGCTTCCCTGCTGTGTCAGTGGAACCGGGAGCCCGGACTCGAGTTGGTAATAAAGGCTTCCTAAATTTTTCAATTGGCTGTCTGGTGGTCGTCTTTCTCGGGTGGATTCGAGTCCCACCTGGGTCGCCCCACAACACTGATTGGACAAGCTTCTAACAAAGGGTCAGTTTTATTACATGCAGCTGTAGAAATTTCAGTTACACAATAGGTTAGAAACACAAGCCAAAAACAAGCAAAAAACAAGGGTAGGTACTTAACTTTAGTGTGGCGGTTTGCGGCTGTGCAAGCAGCCCGGAGATAGATAGTTAATGTAGAAACATTTAGCTAACCTCCAAGGAATCCCCTATAGATAAGCTTGCAACACTTGCTCCAGCTAGGCTCGCTACATTTCCTCTTATCTTGTGGCCAGACCAAACTGCCCAAAACCTTAACATCCTGAGTCCAGCAGGCTAAGTAGGACAGGCAACCCAACTCAGAACTTCCTGGGTTAACTAGGCCTTTGTGTCCCACGAACCAATCAAAGATTGCCAAGCCCACAATAGGAACCAACCAGAACAGGCCAGGGAGGAATATAAAAGAGGGACTGCCCCTCCATCGGGGGGCTCTTACCAGGTGTTTGCCAGGCTGCTGCGTCAGCTAAGGTTTGAGCCCAGATTCGAATCTGTAATAAATTTATGCCTGTTTGAATTCAATTAGTCCTTGTGGTCTATCTTGTGGGGACTCACTCCGTTACATTTAGCTTGAAGCATTTCCTGTTTGTACAGCCTTGCAGTTACCTCAAGCAGGATGCGCCTAGGGAGTTTTTTTGCAACAGAGCTACATACTTTGAACAAAAACAAGCATGTCAAGCCACATCCGCTTGCTGTAAGTCACCTGTGAGGACCCAGCTTTTCGGGGCTAGGGTCTGTCTTGGCAAAGTTCTTATGCCAGAACAATATTTATTAAGGTCACTGAAGGAGGAATGCACGGGGCCAAAAACAGTGAAGAATTATGAATTTATTAGGCTACTTTGAAGGCTCGGAAACGATCCTGTTGAGGGACTTGGGAGGCAGAAACTGGTCCTGAGGCTGCCACAGCATCACTGTCTGCTTTTGCTGCTTTTCTGGGCCTGGAGCTGAAATACTTCTGAGGCCTACATGTGATCTTTGGGGAGGAAAAGGTCAGGGGTCTTAGTTGCTGACTAGTTATTGGCTAGGGGTGAGGAGGTTACCCTGGGGGCAAGGTTCTTGTTTTCCCAGTTTTGTCCCTTGCTAGCACCCAGAGCTTTCTTGGAGGTCCTGAGACAGGATTTCAAAATAGGATACAGTTCCAACTGTTGTAGGGCAACTTCCATGAATAGCAGCGAATGACTTTTACCCAATGAGACAACCTCACTCGGACACAGAGTTTTAGAGATAGAAATTTGAGCTTTATTCCTGCGCAAGGACTGCAGCCAATCTATGCAGAGGAGAACTGCAGTCCCAAGGTCTTAAAAAATGGCTGGTTTCATAGCCCTATCGCCTGGGTTGAGCAAGCAAGTGCCGTTTACAGAAGCGGATGGTTGCGGTTAGCACAGCTGCCTGGAGGAGTTATTCTAAGAGCAGTGGAAAATTTCAACAGAGACATTTACTAACTCGGGGGAATGTTCTGAATGTTCTGTTATCTCCAACAGAGACATTTGCTAACTTGGGGGAATGTTCTGTCATCTCCAACAGAAACATTTGCTAACTTGGGGGAATGTTCTGTTATCTCCAACAGAGACATTTGCTAACTCAGGGGAATGTTCTATCATCTCCAACAGAGACATTTGCTAACTTGGGGGAATGTTCTGTTATCTCCAACAGAGACATTTACTAACTTGGGGGAATGTTCTGTTATCTTAAACAGAGACATTCACTAGCTCGGGGGAATGTTCTGTTATCTTACCCTGTTCCGGGTAAGTTTGGCCCAGGGTTGGGGAGTTAAAGTTTATGTACACAGGGGCTGTTTGGCCATGTCACAACAATGACCATAGAGGCAGATAAGTTGGCAATAAGCAAGCAAGGATTTATTGAGCTGGCCAGCAAAGGCGTGAGGGCACCACACTCACAACAATGCTGTCTCAGGTATGCAGCCCCTTTTAAAGATCCAAACCACTTTTTTTTTTCCATTGTTCTAAATTCTGCAAACAGCCACCAGGGTTGGGTTTCACTGGACTGCAACTTTTCCTGTTGACTGCTCTTTATCTCCTAACCACATTCTGCTAGATGTTGGAATGTGGACCTATCTTGTGAAAGCAGATTGTACAGAAGCAAAATTGAGCAAAGTTAATAATCTCTAAAGGTCATCTACAGTCTCAACTCCTGGAGCCACTAAGTCAACAGGAATCAATCTTTTATGGTTCTGGTTCTCAGGCACAGGAGAATAACCACTGTGAGGTGGGATGGATTTATGTGAGCTTCCAGGTCTCAATCTGGAAGCTGAGGTAACTACACCATGTGTTTAGCAAGTAGGTGTGTACAGAAACCAGAATTAGCAGGGTTAAAATTCAAATAGCAATTTTTACCTGAGATGAATGTTCTTAAGATCCTATTTCACAACCTCTGCTGTGTTGCCCAGAGTTATGTGTCAGATATGGTGGTGTTGTAATGTACCCCACAAGCCGAACAGAGGATGCTTCAGCAACGAAAACAAGTCAAGGAGTCCCTTTAATTCAAGTTCTCCAAATCTCGCAGCCTCAAGAGAGCACAGCAACAAACATAAAGGCAAAACCACATCCTGCTAGACATTGGAATGTGGAACTTTCTTGGGAAAGGAGTTTGTACAGAAGCCAGATTGAGCAGAGTTAGCTATCTTTAAAGGTTATCTATAGTTCCAGATCCTGGAACCCTGAGTCAATGGAAAGCTTTTTTTTTTTTTTTTCAGTCATTGTGCTCAGGCACAGAAGAATAGCCTTTGTAAAACCACAATGGGAAAGCCTAAGTCACTGAGTTACTTAGGCTAACTACCCTATTATTTAAGCAAGCAAATGTTTACAGAAGCCAGAATAGCAGGGTTAAAATTTAAACAGCAGTTTTCACCTGAGATGAATGTTACTATGCTTCAGTGAGTTAGGGGAACATGTAAAGACTGATTATTGGGGGCTAGATCTACATTGGGTGAGCGATAGATGAGGGTAAGGCAGAGTTTGGTGGGTCCAATCTAGTGGCTATAAAGTTAGGGGACTCCAGCTCATGTAATAGAGGTGTTCCGGGCATGGGTTTAATCTGGAAGGTGGAACCACGGGGTTTCTCTGAGGGTTTAGCTGCAGTGGGGTGGTTAGCAGTACCTGATAAGGGCCTTGCCATCGGGGCTGTAAATTATCTGATGGGTGGATTTCCTTTAGGAGGACTCAGTCCCCTGGCTGTAGAGGAGCAGTGGGGATGTCTTCTGTAGAAGGTGGAAGGAGGACTTGGTCAGCATGTTCTCTCGGTAATTGTAGGACAGGATTTAAAATGGGGACATAGTCTCCAAGAAGGGTCTCTGTGGAAGGGAAATTTCCTAATGAGGAGGATCTTCCATATATGAGTTCAAAGGGATTGCCCTGATGTGCATCATAGGGGGATTGCCCTGATGTGCATCATAAAGGCTAGTGATAGGAGAGTAGTTTAAGGTTCTTCAGTGTTGAGAGTTAATTTAGTTAACTGAAACTTAATTAAGGAATTTGCCTTTTCTACTTTGCCTATAGATTGGGGCTTGTGGGGGGTGTAAGTTCCACAGGATGTTCAGAGTGGAGGAGACCTGTTGTATTATTTGAGATATGAAAGCAGGTCCATTATCTGATTGTAATGAGGTAGGGAGGCCGAATCTGGAAATGTTATGTTGAATGGGAGCTTGTGTTAACTTGATGAGCTTTTCAGATGTAGTGGGGAATGCTACCCAGCCTGAAAAGGTATCTGCGAGGGTTAAGGAATATTTAGTGTGTTGTTTTTTATAGGAAGCATGTGAATAAAGTCATTTTGCCAGTCTTGTACAGGGATTTGGCCCCTTAGCCTGATTAGTGGGAAAAAAAGGAAGTCTAACCTTTCCTTAGGGAGATACTGAGTAACAAGTAGAACATGTTTTGGAGATATCTTGCAGTAGGAAAGCTAAGCTAGGACATGTGATGAGGGGTTTTAGAGTTGTAAATGTATCCTATAAGCAGAAGGATATATTTTCCCTGCGATTTTAACCATGCATCTTCCCGCATAGCCCCAAGAGCTACTAGGGACTGAAATTCCTCTGGAGTGTATTTGTGTGTTACATGGGGTGTAGCTAAGAGTTGGGGAGATGGAGGCTTCCTCTGAGCCACTGTCTTGGCCTTCTGTCTGCTCTGTTATGTCTTTGTATTACAGGATATTTCCCTACTTGCTGTCCTTTGCAGTGTGTGACTTTTAAGAAGGCTAGAAAAGGGGAGAGATGTCCCTAAATAACAAGTGAGAAGACCTGTGAGGCTTTCAGTGATGGTGTCAAGAACTGAATGAGCACTGGAAATAAAGGAAGTGCAGGCTTCAACTTAAGGATGTAAGCAACAGGAGAGAGAGTGGGCGGGGCTGCTTTAGCTTACTAGGAGAGAAGGGGTTCCTTTGGACATCAGGGGTGATCAGGTCATGACTCATTGGTCAACACAATCCTTCCACCCACTCACAAATAACTGGCTTTAGCCAAAAAGTGAACAAATAGCATTTACATTTGTAAACACACATTAAACACACTCTTACTTTCAAGAAAATATACCTTCCTCAAAGTACAAGACACCAGGCAAATTAAAACATGTCTAGCAATCAATGTTTCAGTATTTTATTCTGTTTGAAAGTATTTCGATTTTTATCATTTAACTGAGTAATGGTTCAAAGACTTTAAGTTAGCAAAGACTCTGGAAAATTATGTGTAGGCATGTGAGGCTAGAGAAAAGGCAGGGACAGGGAGGAGGCAGCAGACCCCAAGCCTATTCCCAGGCCTCCAGCTGCTTGGATTTAAAACTGCCACATTTTTCCTTAGAGATAACATCTAAGGTTTGGGTGATAATGAGTTCAGCTTCTGATAGTAGGCAGACTTTTAAGTAAGCATTTCTAGTTTTGCAGTGAAGAAAGTTGTTCTTTGAGAAAGGGGGTGAAGGTGAGAAGGTGCCGAGGTGAGAGAAGTTTTTAGAGCATTAAAGGATCTAAAGGCTCAGTGAGGAGGGGTCCTTTCACCATGTTATGTCATAGAGGAGCTTTGTGAGAAGCTTGAGGTTGGGAACTCAGGGACAAGAGTACCCAGCAAGCCTGAGAAAGGAGCATATTTCTTGTTTAGAAGAGGGGACAATCATGGAGGAGATAAGGCATTTACAGTCTAAGGAATGGTGTGGCTTTGTGGGGTGAGAGTGAAACAGGTAGGTGACTGTCATTTGGGACAACTGGGTTTTGTGAGGGGATGTGCTATAGCCCTGATTGGGCATTGAGGTAGAAAGAGGTAAGAATTTATGGGGGTATTTAATAAGATACAGTGTAGAGGTGAGGTGGGTAATGACTGTGAAACTAATCCATCAACCCATATAATAGAGACTGAGGAGGGGACAAGGATCCCAGTGAATTCTGAAAGGGCAGAATAAGTAGCCCCAGTGTCAACTAAAAAGGAGATTGGCTTACCTGCCCCCACATCGTTACCGGAGGCTCTGTCCTGCTGATGTAAGTTTATGGAGCCCTCTCAGGGCCTGGGAGTTTCAGACTTTGGTGGCCAGTCCCAGGAGGTCTGGGAGATCAAAAGAGGACCCAGAGTGTGGCCTTGCTGGGCTGGTTGATGTCTGACCTGGAAGGGCCAGATTACCATCTGATTTCCAGTGGCCTCTCTGTCTTCATCATGGGCAGGGCACAGCCGGGGGTCTCGCTTTTGAGCAGGACTTAGTCCTTCCTTGTTGAAGTATGGGCCCCGAAGAGGCTTAGTACCTTACTTATCCTTGGTTAGTACTTATCTCCAGTACTTCACATGGGGTTCTTGAGAGCTGTAGCTAGGTGATGTAAGGCCTTCATGTGGGCCTCAGCCTTTGTTTTTGAATTGGGGTCTCCTTGACTCTGTTATTAAATACTTTAACAGTCTCCTTGACTCTGTTATTAAATACTTTAACTTTAAAGTATTTAATAACAGAGTAGAACCTGTGTCTACTTTTTGAAGTTTATGGTGTATGTTGGGACTGATTGGGATATAAAATGGGTGTTCAGAAGAAAGCCTCTGGAGAGGTAGATTCTAAGATGTAAATTTGTGTAAGGCCTCCATGAGGCTGGAGAGGAGGAGAGCTGGGTTTTCATCAGGGCTTTGAGTGATTTCATTAAGTTGGTCTTAATTGACACCTCATGGACTGCCTTTTTGAGGCTGGCAATGAGACATACTACAGAGCCTGAGCCCTGAAGAATTGATCTCATAGTCCTATCTAAAGTCATTTCCGGAGAACCGCTTTAGCGCCAACTGGGCTGTCCACTGAGTCCTGTCTATGTAGGGCATGGCATGGTCCTGAGCTGCTAGTTAAATGTGCTCCTCCTCTGTGGAAAAAAAGGACGACAGGATAACTCAGATGTCATGCTTGGTCAGGTCATGGGGCTGGGTCAGGCATTTAAATTGCTTAGTAAAGGTGGTCAGGTTGGTATAAAAAAACCTGAGATGCCTCTCTATTTGTGACAGGTCAGACATGGACAATGGGATGTTTACCCAGACAATACCCTCAAGGGTAGAATGGGCACAGGAATAGAAACAGCTGTCCTGAGAGCAAGTGTTAGGTGGGAAAGGCTGTATTGGAGCTTGAGTTCTTGTTATTTGGGCTCTGAGGGCCTGGGAGAGAAGGTGGTTGCTGGTGAGGAGGGCCTAGTTTTGGAAATGTACTGCAGGTGAGGGAAGGGATGTGTTAGGAGATGGAGGTCAGTGGTCTGCTGGTTCAAAAGTAGATTCAGAATCAGAAATGTTAGGGGAATGATGTTTTGTGTGAAGGAGAAAGATCAGATGGGTAGAGCAGAACTGAGAGGATTGGGACTGAAGAATGAAGAAGGCCTGGACATAGGGAATCTCTGACCATTTTTTCCATTGCAGTGACAGCAATTATCTAAATTGTGCAATGCATTAGTATTTAATATTTACAGGCCATTGAGACTTATCATCTAGTTTATATTGTGGCCAAACAGTGTTACAAAAGAAAATGAGGTGGTTGGGCATGATCTCCCCTGTGAGTGTGCAGAGAGAGTGTGGTGTGGCCTATGAAAGAGGAAGGGTGAGTGACAGACCACAAATACAAAGATCAAGCATCCTCCCTGCCAAACAAATCACCATGAGAAATGAGTACCCTCTGTACTTAGAGCCCCGACCCAGAGGACTGAAAGCCAAATAGCCGAAGAGTCTTCTGGCCTAGAACTAGGACTTTTAAGATAAGAGACTTTTGAGAAATCAGAGAGAGTGGGCAGAAGACTCTAGATGAGGGAAATGGGTCGTCACTCACCTAGAGAAGATCGGTGAATATAGGATGGAGGATCTGCAGTGGAGGAGGAGAGGTTCCCAATAGGGCTTACTTCTTGCCTGGCTCGGTAAGGAGGCCTAATCGAAGCCAGCAATTGAGTCACCGGAGTAGGATTTGGAGATATGCCTAGGTTGAGCTGCCACTGCCTGCTGCTATCCAAGTAGCTTATTTAAGGTGATTGAAGCTGGGGCGATAGCTCCCTATCCCCATAGAACCCTACCAGGTATCAGCACCAAATGTTAGGATCGCCGAACACGGAAAGTACGAGGCCAAAAAGGATAAAGAATTATGAATTTACTAGAGGACTGGTGCACGAAATTTGTAAAGGGGATGTCCCTCAGCCTAGACCCCTCAAGGGCAGTTGGACATCCCTCTCACAATTCAGGACTTCTGGCTCCCAACCACTCGCCTGCCTGCCTTCCTGATTGCCCATAACTGCTTCTGCCTGACAGCATGATCACCCCCTAACCATTCCCCTGCCAGTCTGATCAATGCCTAACTGCTCCCCTGCCATTCCATTTGCCCCTAACTGCCCTTCCCTGCCAGCCTAATCACCCTAATTTCCCTCCCCCACCAGCCTGATCACTCCTAACTGTCCTCCCCTGTTGGCTTGGTCACCCCCAACTGCCCTCTTCTGTTGGCCCAGTAACCCCTAACTTCTCTCCCTTGCCAACCTGGTTGCTCCTAACTGCCCACCCTTGCAGATCTAGTGGCCCCTCTCTGTCCTCCCCTGCTGGCCTGGTCCCCCTAACTGATCTCCCCTGCAGACCTTGTTCCTCCCCAATTGCCCTCTCCTGCAAGCCTGGTCCCCCCCCTCCCCAACTGATCTCCCCTGCAGACCTGGTTCCCCCCTCAACTACCCTCCCCTGTTGGCCTGATCGCCCACAACTGCCATCCTGTAGTGGCCATCTTGTGTGGTAGAGTGACGATCAATTTGCATGTTATTCTTTTATTAGCTAGGATTAAGTAATCTTGATGCCAGAAGGGCTGAGCCGAAAATGGCACCATCACCCATTCAGCACCAAAACCTCATACAGAGAGTCAGCAGTTTTTAAAGGACTTTAGGGTGGGCTTTTTCTGGGTGGAGAATTCTCTTCTTAGGTCTGGATTTTGGGAAACTCCAGAGGTGAGAGATAACAGTCTTATAGCAAGTGGAATGTAGTCTAAGCAAGTAGAATGTCCATTGTGAAAGAGCATAAAGGTCAGTTTCCAGGGAAGGGGATATCGATTCAATTATTCAATCAGACCTAACAATAGACAATTGTGGGAAAAAAAGGGGGGAGGGGCATTTTCTGAGACAGGATTCTTACTTTTCCTACCATGGCTCAGAGAAAGAACAGACTAGAAGACAGAGGATAGCAGTTGTGGACAGGAAGGAGAAGTTCTGTAAATGAAAAGATAGCTGGCAAGAGTGAGCACTGAGGCCTGAGCCCTGAGATAATACAGGCATCTGGAGGGACCTGGCCTCTGGGCTGGGCAAAGGTATTGAGCAGCCTGAGCCCATAGATCCTGCTGGCGGTTGTCAGGCTCTCAGCAGACCATTTTCATTCTACAAACTCCTACAAATGCAATCAATTAGGTGTAGGGAGTTTATGGAGCTTATTTAAGGGCCTCACACACTTGTGACCTCTGAGATAGTAATGTCTTGGTACTGCCAGCCACTCTTGTAGTCCTTGGACCCGGGGACTTTGAAAAGACACTGAGCCCAGATTCCTAAGGCCACGGTAGGGCTTCAAGAAGTGGGCTTTATATTTAGCAACCAGTGTAATAAGTGGGAGGTCCTCCAGGGCGTAGAACCAGAATGTGCAAAGGCATGGAGTGAAGAGTGAGCTGATTCTGAAAAACTCCAGAGGTGAGAGATAACAGTCTTATAGCAAGTGGAATGTGGTCTAAGCAAGTAGAATGTCCATTGTGAAATGTCAGTTTCCAGGGAAGGGGGTATCGATTCAATTATTCAATCAGACCTAACAATAGACAATTGTGAAAAAAAGGGGGAGGGGCATTTTCTGAGACACTGGTCCCCTCCCCCGCAACTGATCTCCCCTGCAGATTTGGTGCATATATATAGTGGCCCAGTGCATGATAATTCATGCACTGGAGCTGGGGTTGGGGGGGTGTCTCTCAACCCAGCCTGCTCCCTCTCATAGTCTTGGAGGCCTCAGGGGCAGGAGGCAAGCATGGGGAGGCAATGCCCCCATCACACCTCTACTGCTGCCACTGCTGGCAGTGCAAGCCTTGACTGGTCCTGGTTACCTGAGCCTTGGGTGGCCGTGGGTGGCTGGAGGGTTGAGGGATCTGAGGGACTCTGGAGGCAGGCAGGGCTGAGGGGACTGGGCACCACCATCTTGTGACTTTGGGTGCTGCCATCTTTGAGAGCTATACAGTTAATTAGCATATTCCCTTATTGGCTGTGAATGCCGCCATCTTTGAGGGCAAGGCAGTCAATTAACATATTCCTTCCTTATTGGCAGCAGGTGCCATCATCTTTGTGAAGTGTGAGGCCCAATGAGCATATCCCCTCTTTATTAGACAGGAGATTTATTTGTTTGTTTGTTTGTTTGTTTATTTTAGATATAGAAATGAAGGGAGAGGGAGAGAGCCAAAGAAACAGTGATGAGCAAGAAATAAGGATTGATTGGCACTTGTGTTATCCCTAATCTGGATTTAGCTCACAACCCGGGAATTTTACCTCTCCAGTGCATGCTCAGCCAATTGAGACACAGTAGCCGGGACTGTAGATCACTTAAATACAGGGAATCATGATCAGGTTGGTTATGGTAATAGTTGCTCAGAAGGAAGAGTGGGAACCTGAAGACTAGTTTTCCTGCTGGGGCCACTGTTTGTGGGAGGTGGGTGTCACAACACAGCATAGGGACAGAAGTTGTTATGTAGAGTGTCAGGGCGAAATCATGGTTTTGTCTTTAACCATGTGGCCAAGGCATTTAAAAAGATGAGTAGATGTGATATTAATTGGAGGCTGAAGAATTATTCAAACCAGATGAGACTAGGCTGATATATATTAACTTATCTAAACACCACGATTTTGTTGTGACCCTTGGTGTGGCCTTTATGTGGGGAGTTGCAGTCAGTCTTGTGGATTAGCTTAGAGGCTTAAGTGGTCATCTGTGAGACTCATTGGGCATGGTGCAGAGGGCCATCGGGGCTGAGACTTGAGTGGTGTTAAGTGAGATATATTGGCAAGTATTCTCTGAATGAAACACACATGGTGACCAATAAGTAGAAGGCTAAGGAGAGGACTATGGGGCTGTGGCTGAGGGAGTGCAGGTGTGAGAGAGGTGTGTAAAGAGTGATATACACTTGCAGAGAGAATGTAAATTCATGGTCACAGCACCCTGACATTGATTCAAGAGTGAATGATGGGAGAGTCCATTTCTGGTGGTTTTTCTATGATCAAGTAAGGTGAATTTTAGGGTAATTGCCTGTAAAGAGGCTGTTTTTGTACTATATTCTAGGTACAGAGCTTAGGTGCCATTTAACTAACTACCTGCCTTTTGTTGTTGGGGGTGACACACTGGTTGATAGGAATGAGATAACACAGTGGTTGGCAAATTGCGGGTCGAGAGCCACATGTGGCTCTTCGGCCCCTTGAGTTTTAAGCAAAGGCCAGCTTAGGAGTACCCTAATTAAGTTAATAACAACATAACTACCTACATAGTTTAAGTTTAAAAAATTTGGCTCTCAAAAGAAATTTCAATCGTTGTACTGTTGATATTTGGCTCTGTTGACTAATGAGTTTGCTGACCACTGAGATAGCATACATCAGTGTTACCTACGCTTCAAAATGTCCACTGACATTGATTGGTAAGGGAGAAGGGTAAGGGGCAAGATATTGTGGAGATGATGAACTATAATTTTGAAAAAGAAGAGGATTAGAGTACAGTTGTGCCTCTGTGAATGAAGCTGTGTGAGAGAAGTATTGTTGAAAGAACAATGTGCAGCAGGTAGTGCAAAGCAATGGCCTCAACCCCTTATGATTGGGATCAAGAAGGTGAAGTGTGATTCCATGTATTTGGTGTTTTTGAGAAACAATGTGAGGGACTACAAGACTTTTAGTCTTGCCTGACAAGACTAAAGTCAAATCACTTACACTTTCAATTTTTCTTAATTTTTATCCTGTGTACAATTTAAACCCACTTGTACTATCCACTTACAGGTTTAATCTGAATTGTTAACATTCTCCACCATTCCTATTTAAGTATAAGCATTCAGTAATGCATTAAGTGAAGCCAAATTTGTAATCTTTGTTAATATCCCTGGTGTAAATACTCTCATTGTTTTGAGGCTCAAACTGCCCAAATGATGGCACTGAATATGGACTTGAAAAGATATTTTAGTAGCACATCATTATATTTTATTTCCAAGCACTTTCATAATAAAACAGTAAAATTATTGCGAGCATTAACTTTAAACCTTTGTTAAAGTTTTATTTAAGTAGAATTGATTTAAAATGGACATTTAAAAAAAGTGTTTTTGGTATTTCCATACATGCCTTTATTGCTGAAACCAAGTTCCTCCTGCCCTTATCAGTGCTTAATTCTCAGCATAAAAATAATACAGTCTGCCTTTGGTACAGCTTACTTGAAATATATCCATGTAAAAAAGATACTTAAGAAACCCCATGACTCCTATTCCAGCCTAACACCACTTTCTGTCATCATGATGTTTTTATGTATCTATGTATTCTCAGGTAAGTTATTGGATTATTCCACTTAAAATTTTCTGACAGAGCTGTGGGTCAGAAAATCATCTCAATAATGCCAAGGTTGCAAGTTTCATCCCCTGTCAGGGTGATTACAAGACCAACCAAAAAATGTATAAAAATAATGGAACAAAACAATTGCTGTCTGTCTGTCTGCCTGTCTGTCTCTCTCTCCCCCCCTTCCCTCCATCCCTCCCTCTTTCACCCCCCATTTTTCTCTCTCTCTCTCTAAAATCAATACACACGCGCGCACACACACACACACACACACACACACACACAGTTTTAATCACCCAGTCAGTCCATACACATGTGAAAACCAGCTCAGCCTAGAGACCGTGTAGTAACCAGCAGCCAGGGTTCTAATGAAGGCAGAGCAGGCAGTGATGGAGAAAACAGTAATGGAGGTGCCCTTGCTGTCAGTGTAGCAGGTGGGGAACCCAGACTGAGCTGTACAACCCACTGGGAATGATGGCATCAGTATGATCCCTGAGAGTAAAAAAGCAAAGCAGCTGCAAGAAACTTTAGGCCTGGTTATGCCCTTTGTGGTCTCTCTACCTTCCATCCAGGGGTTGAGACTGGGCTATTTCAGATCCAGGTGGAGGAGCTCAGATTCCTCTCAGTTTTGGGGCTGAGAGCAGCCATGGCAGCTGGGCAGGTGTGTGTGTGTGTAGGCAGGCAAAAGCCCAGGGCAATTGCCAGGGAGAATTGGTGCTGGGACAGGTGTGTGGCTCTGAGGGCCTCTTTAGTCCCAGTGCAGGCTGGTGGCTGCTCTGTTCTTTGGAACCATGGTTAGTGAGAAATTGAGCCAAGCTCTGCTGCATAAGATACTTGGGGGTCTGACCTGGGTGCCAGCATGTGCTCTGAGAAAATTAGTTTTTAATGAAATTGGATAGATTGTGTATATTCTATCATAGACTCATTTTTCTTTTAATAATGTGCAATTGTGATATTAAAAATAAAAGAAATCCAGTGGCTGGAATGGCTCTAATGTTTGAGCATCCTCCCATGCACAGAAAGGTTGCCCATTCAATTCCTGTTGAAGCACAAGCCAGGTTTTCTGACTGGATAGCCAATGGGTGGATAAAGGGCATGTGGAAGGAAACTGATCCAGAGCTGGTCCAGGTTTCTCTCTTTCCCTGTCACTCTCTAGAAAAAATGAAATTATATCCTATATAATAAAGGGGCAGTATGCAAATTGATCATCACACTGTCATAAGGTGGTGGAGTCCAAAGCAGAGCAGGGCCGGCTGTTCTGCATGCCTGCCACCGGAGTCCCTTTAGCCCTGCTGGGTTGGGGGGAGGGGGGACAGTAGGAGTCCCATCAGCCCAGCCAGGCTCCTCCAATGAGCTGCCCATCTCTCCTTTCCTCCCTCCCCTGAAGCTGAAGCCTGACTATGGTGTCCAACAAATTGTAAGTTATAACTCGTTGTTGAGAGTATCCTCTATTCCTCAGCCAGGGCCGGCCCCTCTGCACACCCGCTGTCGGAGTCTCCTTAGCCCTGCCGGAAGCTTCAGGTCCTCCTGTTCCCCCCGACTAACTGAGGATCAGGCAAGCCTTGGATGGCAGCTGCCCTGCTCAGGTAGCCAGGACTGCCCAAGGCTTGTGCTGCTGCTGACAGTGGCAGCAGCAGAGGTGTGATGGGGGCATTGCCTTTCCCTGATTGCCTAGGTCACCTCCTGCCCTGAGGGTTCCCAGACTGTGAGAGGGGGCAGGCCAGGCTGAGTGACACCTCCCCCATCCAGTGCATAAATTTTCATGCGCTGGGCCTCAGAGAGAGAGAGAGAGAGATGCAAATTAGGTCAAGACACCATAATGATCATGACCAGCTCAGGAGGAGGGGCCAGGTGCAGCCCTGAGCCTGACAGAACAACATGCAGGTGCAACCCAAAGCCCGAGAGAACAACATGCAGGCACAGCATGGAGCCTGAGAGAAGAACACAGGGGCACCTGCTCTGAGCCTCCACAGCGCCGCTGGGGGCAGGCTCCAAGTGATCACACACACACATACACAGCACCTGCTCCGAGCCTCCCTGGCAAGGCTAGGAGCAGGCCCCAAGTGAACGGACACACACACACACACACACACACACACACACACACACACACACGGGGCACCTGGCAAGGCTAGGAGCAGGCCCCAAGTGAACGGACACACACACACACCGGGCACCTGCTCCAAGCCTCCCCGGCAAGAGTGGGGGCAGGCCTCCAGCGGACACATACCCACAGCGCCTGCTCCGAGCCACTGCAGTACAGTCTGACATGCCCTCATCCTTCTCCCTATCTCCTATCGTGGAATTATTCCTTATTTTGACAGTCACTTGAGTGAATCAAATAGTACCATGACATCCCAGTTAAAAGATCATCCATTACAGTGAAACTACACTTTCACTTCATCTTGGTCACTATTTCCAAGGCTGTACTCTGAACCTTATCACCACCTGAACCTGTTAACATCAGAAATCATAGCATGGCCCTGACCAGCGTTTCTCAGTGATTAGAGCGTCCACCTGCTCAAGGAAGGATCTCAGGTTCAAGGGCACAAACCTGGGTTGCAGGTTCGATCTTCAGCCCTATTTAGGGCAGATGCAGGAAACAACCAATTTATGTGTCTCTCACATCAATGTCTCTCTCATCTCTCAAAATCAATGAAAAAATATTCTCTAGGGAGGATTAACAAACAAAAAAATAAATTATAGCATGGTGTCCCTGATGTCCTATTATATGATTTTTTTTTTCCTGGCCTATCACTTATCTCCTCCTCTCCCCATTCATATTATTCTTTGCAAAGGCTGGGCTGTGGGTTCACCTGCATCAGTGGAGAAATAGAGCCCTCACTAGGTATTTCAAACAGATAGAATTTAATATTGGGAAATGGTTACCACAGGGTTGGAAAGGAAAGGCTAGAAAAGAAAAAGTGAAGTTAAAGATTAATAGCTACTGGAAGCCATTCTCACTCTCATGATGAAGGAGCCAGATCATGCCCTGCTGAGGCTGCTGAGAACTTGCTGCTACCATTGGAATGGTGCTGCCAAGGAAGACAGCCTGTGGACTGCACTGTCTCTGCCCCTGCCTCCACCCCTGCTGAGCCCAGTGACAGTGGCAGCAGCAGAGGTGTGATGGAGCATGGAATGCAGGGGAGCTGGAGTGCAGGGGAGCCGGAAAGGCAGCAGTCTAGAGGCACTGTGAGAGAAAGCGTGCGCACACGCCCGAGCCCAGGTACCGTTCTAGTGATTACTCAGTCATGTGAGACTCAGGCCGTGGAGTGTGGGGCCAACTGGAAGGCAAGGCGGTCCCTTAAGTCCTGAGACTCCACCCATCCCACGCTCAACAGAGAGGCTTCTGCAGTTTTGCAAGTCTGATATCGTAAGGCTGAATCCAGCACAGAAGTTCTCCCCGCATAGTAAAATTGCCAAGACAAGGGAAGGGATTACAAACAAAAGAAATGGAGGAAAACAAACAACTGAATATAGAGTTTAAAACCATGCTTATAAGGTTTTTCAAGAATATCCTAGAAAAGTTGGATAAAATTAGCGAGATCCAAGAGGAGATGAAAAAGAACCAGAGATGGAACAGATCCTACTAGAGATGACAAAGGACCAACTAGAAATTAAACATACACTGACTGAAATAAAAAATAGTACAGTGGTACCTCGAGATATGAGTGCCCTAACATAACAAGATTTTTGAGATATGAGCCATCGAGCGAGCGATTTTTGCTTTGAAATACGAGCAACATTTGAGATAGGAGTAATAGCACAGATCAGCTGGCTACACACGACCCATCAGTATACCTTGAATTGAGCGTCTCATAGTTTCCCACGCCTCAAGGTTACGGAACGAATTAAACTCATATCTCGAGGTACCACTCTATACAGAGAACTAACAGAAGACTAGAGGAAGGCAAGAATGAAGTCAAAAATTAGAAATATAAAGAATCAGAAAACACTCAACTGGAAAAGCAAGAAGAGAGAAGAATTCAAAAATGTGAAGATAATGTAAGGAGCCTCTGGGACAGCTTCAAGCATACCAGCATCAGAATTGTGGGAGTGCCAGAGGAAGAGAGAGAGCAAGATTCTGAAAACCTATTTAAAGAAATAATGACTGAAAATTTCCCACATCTGGTAAAAGAAATAGACTTACAAGTCCAGGAAGCACACAGAACCCCATATAAAAGGAATCCAAAGAGGACCACACCAAGACACATCATAATTAAAATACCAAGAGCAAAAGACAAAGAGAATATTAAAAGCAGCAAGAGAAAAACAGTTCATTACCTACAAGGGAGCACCCATACGACTGTCAGCTGATTTCTCAACAAAAACGATGCAGGCCGGATGGGAATGACAAGAAATGTTCAACGTGATGAACAGCAAGAACCTGCAACCAAGAATACTCTATCCAGCAAAGCTATCATTCAGAATTGAAGGGCAGATAAAGAGCTTCACAGAGAAGAAAAAGCTAAAGGAGTTCAACTCCAAACCAGTATTATATGAAATGCTGAAGGGTACTCTTTAAGAAGAGGAAGAAGAAAAAAGGTAAAAGCCAAAAAATTATGAACAACAAATACATATCTATCAACAAGTAAATCTAAAAATTAAGTGAATTAAAGATTTATCAACAGAATAAACTGGTGAATATAATAGAATCAGGAGCACAGAAAGGGAGTGGACTGATAATTCTCAGGGGGAAAGAGGTGAGGGGTGTACAGGGAGAGACTGGACAAAAATCATACACCTATGGATGAGGTCATTGGGAGGGAGGTAAGGGTAGAGGGAAGGGTGGGAGCCAGGTGAAGGGGTGCTATGGAGGGGAAAAAAGAGAAACAAATGTAATAATCTGAATAATAAAGATTTAATTTAAAAAGAGGGGGGGGGACACATGCTATCCTGACTATCTCAGGGAATGTCAACACGGCCACCATGCAAACTCAAAGATCTTAATAACCCCAAAGGAAGGTTGAAATTAAAACTTTTTAATTAAATGCAGTTTATGGCAAGTAGTTGTGTCCTAGGATAGATTCTTTCCCTGACAAAAAGTCAATCTTTACCTAACTAAGCCTGTCTGTTTTTGTATCTATGATAACATATAGTTGGAATGTCAGGGTAACTTGTAAATTCCCTTTTTCTGGACCTTTGAGGGAATAACCAATGAGCCAGCGTGGAGATCACACATTCACTCATTGTTATTGTTATCCTGTTAATTAGTGACTGTTAACAATCTTGTACAAACCTATGTAAAACAGCCTACATCTATCATTTTACTTTTTATCTAATCCCAGATGCTTCCCCATGTTGTTTGCTCCTGCCTCCCTAATCTGTCACCAGTGGATTTCATGTAGCCCACTTCCATCTCTTCCTCTGATTGCAAGGTAAGAAAATAGGGGGGAAAAACACCGTTCTCCAGAGCATTATCTGAAAACTTTTGAGATTCTGCTTTTGGCCAATTGTAGTCAGCTTTGCTAAAATAAACTAAAAAAATTCTTTAAAATTGTGAATGTTTGTTACAGTAAGATCAGAAAGGTGAGGCCATCCATTATAGTGAAAAAAAACAAGGGATATGTTCTGAGGTATAATTGTAAACATTTTACCCAAAATGTTCAGAGGAAGAACTGATTGGAAGAGAAAAGAGAGCAGTTAGGGACAGGAAGGAGAAGTCCTGTAAAAGTAATGCATCTGGCAAAATTGTGCACTGAGGACTGAGCCCTGAGGTTATGCAGGCATCTCCAGGTGACCTGGCCCTAGGAATGGTTAAGCATACTGAGCAGCAAAGGCTTTTGCATATGAATAGCCTGGTCCTTTGAAATCTAAAACTACCTAACAAACTCCAGCTGAGTTAGAGAGACCCAGAACATCCAAAAGAAGGCTCAAGGCTCCACAGCAGCTTGCATTGCTTCACAGCTAGGCCTCATCTGGACACCGCCAAAACCAAAAAAAGAAGAGGAATCTGCAGATCTCTCGTAGCTCCTGCTGCGTGACCTCAGGCAGAGGCTAAATTAGCACCTCCTTGGAGATCTAAGAGCCATTTTACCCAGGAGTCAGAGTAGGATCATCCAGATTATAACTCCTCAGATCCATATGGGTCACACTCGAGGGGCAGACTCAGCACTAAAGACCCACTGAAGCAAGTCTTGCCTCATAAGGATGTCTCCAGCACAGTTCTTCCATCCTTGATACAGCTGATCCTCACAGGCAGTTGGCCTGGCGGTTAATTACCCCCAGTGATACCAAAAACAAGGCTTAATTACAACAAGCCTGTGCAAAAATCCCACAAAAGTGTGCAACAGGAGTATCCACTGCAGGTAACTGGGGAGGCTGAGCCACTGGGCCCTATAGGACACCTAGCACACAAAGCCACTCTATCAACTCAGTGAACCAGCCAAAATGCAGAGATAAAGAAATAGATCACAAATGAAAGAAATGAAGGAAAGCAAACAACTGGATATAGAGTTCAAAACCACAATTATAAGATTTTTCAACAAACTGGAGGAGCCAAGATGGCGGCATAGGTAAACACCTACACTGCTGCCTCGCACAACAATTTCAAAACTACAACTAAAAGACAGAACAGACATCATCCAGAACCACAGGAAAGATGGCTGAGTGGAAGTTCTACAGCTAGAAGGAAAGAGAGGGGCTCACAGACACCCAGAGGAACTGCAAAAAGCTGAGGTACGGAGACGCGCGCACTGAGAGAGCGGGTACCCGAGTACCTGGCTGGCTTTCTCTGATGGGAGGGAAACGGAGACTCCCAACGGCATTGAACCCCTTATCCTACGACACTAAACCCCAGATCCAGCTGAAACTCATATGGGGGGAGTTTGGACTGTGAAAAGGGAGAAGTGCACGGAAATTTAGGGGAGTCGCAAAAGATAGGAGGGTCTG
>PVJN01008667.1:0-64214 GCA_004026805.1 Lasiurus borealis | reverse complement strand
GCCAGGGATGGTCACGGCGCGAGTGTTGGTAGTTGAGGAATGTAGCTGGGCCCGAGGCCGGGAATGTGAGGCTGAGGCCTGTGGTCCCGAAGTCAGGCGGTGGGGGGGTGGGAGGGGCAGAAACCAACAGGGGGTGGGGAGGGGCCCGGGCTCAGAGCTTGTGGGGGTTCACCCACTTGTAAGTGCCCTCATACTGGAAGCCCACTCTCTTCATCAGCTCATCTGCTTCCGCTGGACCTCGGCTGAGAGAGATGCGCAGAGGGGAGACATGAGTTTCTCCCCCCACCCCCCGGAAAGCTCCAGGTCCCCTTCCGTCGCCCCCACCCTGTTTGCGCCTCACCTGCCGTAAACGTAGGGGATGGGCTGTCGCTTCTCGCGCTCGATCTGGTGCAGCAGCGGCGTGAAGATCCGCCAGGCCTCCCGCAGCTCGTCACTGAGGGGACACACGTGTGTGTCTTTGGGGGGACGTGGAGGCAAGGGCGGGTGCAGGCTGTGCCCACCGCCTGGAGCCCGGCCCCCTGGCACACACAGGACCCCCTCACCTGCGCACAAAGTGCATCTGGCTCCCACAGAACACGTCCAGGATGAGGCGCTCATAGGCATCGGGGAGCTTCACGTTCTGTAGGAGAGGGTGGCGCTGAGGCTGCCTGCGTGCCCCCCACCACCAGGGCTGCCCCCCCCCCCAGGCCTGGTGCCCACCTTGTATCTGTTGCCGTAGGTGAGGTCCAGCTCGGACTCCTCGGGGTTGAAGAACATGCCGGGCTTCTTGGTCATCATCTTGGTGTACACGGCCTCGTTGGGCTGCACGCGGATCACCAGCTCGTTGCGCTTGCACTGCTGCTGGAAGATGTCGCCGGCCACGTCGCGGAACTGCAGGCGCACCTCGGCCTTGCGCTCGTTCAGGGCTTTGCCGCAGCGCAGGATGAAGGGCACCCCTGGGCGGGAGCGGGGCTGCCTCAGGCCGGGCTCTGCCACAGCCCGGGCCGCTGCCGCGTGTGCGACAGGGCGTGTGCTCGGGGCAAAGGCGTGTGCCTGGCCCTGTGTAGTGAGGCGGCCGGGTCCCGCCCTGTTGGCCCTTTCCCTTCTGGTGTCCCCTGTCCCTGAGTGGTCAGACCCCGGGGAGAAGCGCTCCGTGAGGGCTGCCAGCCTGCCGGGTGGGGACGTGTTACTTACCGTCCCAGCGCTCATTCTCTACATAGAGGACAACAGCTGCGAAGGTGGCGGTGGTGGATCCCCGGGGCACCGTGGGGTCGTCCAGGTACCCTTTGGTGGCCTCGCCCTCTCCTTTTGGATTGCCTACGTACTGGCCCAACACCACATTTTTCAGCTGCGCCTCTGAGATGCATTTCAACACCTTGACCTGGGATAGAGGGATGCCTTGAGTAAAAAGATGGAGCTAGCCCGGCCCATGTGGCTCAGTGGATGAGCATTGACCTATGAACCAGGAGGTCATGGTTCAATTCCCGGTCAGGGCACATGCCCAGGTGGCGGGCTCGACCCCCAGTGCGGGGTGTGCAGGAGGCAGCCGATCAATGCTTCTCTCTCATCATTCATGCTTCTCTCTCTCCCCCTCTCCCTTCCTCTCTGTAATCAATAAAAACGTATTAAAAAAAAATATGGAGCACATCATGAGGAGCCACAGGACCCCGAAGCCCCCAGAAAAATCTCATTTTTTTTTCCCTGAAGGAGAAGCTAGGGCTTAGACAGGCAATGGGTCTGCCCTGGGTCACACAGCAGTCACTGTGAGGCCTGCAACACGACATCTTGGGTCTTCTGACTGCCAGCCCAGGGCATGCCTCCACCAGAGCTGGCAGCGAGGGCTGGGGGGGCGGGCCTCCACCCACCTTCTCATTGCGGACGTCGTCGGAGCCCGTGGAGGCCGGCTTCTCCATGGCCACCAGACACAGCATCTGCAGCAGGTGGTTCTGCATCACGTCCCTGCAGGCAAGCAGGCGGAACTCGGTCAGGCCTTCCAGGTTGGAAGGCAGGTGTGAGGGGTGAGCCCGCCTCAGCCCCCTCCCTGTGGGCTAGGTTTTGGGGGCTGGGGCTTTAAGTGGGACTTTTTCTGTTTTGAAGCCTCCCCAATATTTTTACTGATTTCAGACAGGAAGGGAGAGGGAGACGGAAACATCAATGATGAGAAATCATTGATGGGCCAACTCCTACATTCCCCATACTAAGGATCGAGCCCAAAACCCAGGTGTGTGCCCTTGACTGGAATTGAACCCAGGACCCTTCAGTCTGGAGGCCGACACTCTATCCATTGAGCCAAACTGGCTAGGCAGAGAATATATTTTTATTGATTCATTTCTGAGAGAGAGAGACACACACACACACATCAATTGGTTGCCTCCTGGATGCACCCTGAGTGGGGATCAAACCCACAACCTGGGTTTGTGCCCTGACTGGGAATTGAACCCATGCCCTTTTGGTATATGGGATGATGCTCCAACCAACGGAGTCACACTGGCCAGGACTCAAGGGAAGACTTCCAAGCTGCAAATTACAAGACTCGTTTCCTAATCCTAGTGTCTCCCAGATCCCCTCAAGGCAAGGAAGGAGGCAGGGACCCTCCCTTCATAGCTACTGCTGACCGATGAGACACTCCTGCAGAATTTAAACTTCGGGTGGGGAAGGAGGAACCCTGTAGGGAGGCAGGCTTGTGCCCCATGCCCATTCAGGCCTCCTAGGAAGGAGTGATGGGCTCTCACCGGATGATCCCAAATTCATCGAAGTAGCCCCCGCGGCCCTCGGTACCAAAGGGCTCCTTGAAGGTGAGGATGACGCAGGCCACATTGTCCCGGTTCCAGATGGGGCCAAAGATCCTGTTGGCAAACCTGCAGGAGGGGCAGGACAGAGGCTGGTGCTGCATCCGATGGGGCGGCAACAGAGCAGGCTAAGCCCTCCAGTGCCCGCCTTCACCCAGTCCCCCTCCACCTCATCCCCGGCTGCACCTCAGCACCATCAGGTTCTGGACCATCTCCTTGCCCAGGTAGTGGTCGATGCGGTAGATCTGGTCCTCGGAGAAGAGGGAGGAGATGTGGTTGGACAGGCGGTCAGAGCTCTGCAGGTCCTTCCCGAACGGCTTCTCCACAATGATGCGGTTCCAGCCCCTGCAGGAGCCCAGAGCCGCATGGTTCCCGCACCTCCCTGGGGAGCAGAGGCCAGAACCTCACCTTCCCCAATAACCTCTCCTCATGAGGGGCCCCAGAGCTAGTGGGGGAGCGAGGGGGAGGGGACAATCCTCTCTGTGGGTTTAAAAATGGCAAAAAGTCCCTTTTTTGGTTAATCCCCACTGAGAGTTAACATGGCATTCTGTATGCAAAACCAGGCCAAAGAGAAAGATGGCTGTGGCTTTGGGGAAACAACAGAGTGACCAGGCCCAGGAAAGGTGATTTTTTGTGTGGAGCAACACCGCCACCTTGTGGTCCGGAAGGGAACCTTGGGAAATGCCAAAAAACCAACACAGCCTCAACTGGGCGGTTTCATGGAACCATACTGACACCTCGTGGTGCTATCGGGGACTGCGTCCAGGAACAATTGAATTTCTAGTGAGATAAACCTTGAGGGTCCACAGGAGACTTTGGAATGTAAATGTGTGTGGTGGCATTTTCAGTAAGGATGTTGGAAAGCTACCGTGTTTGCAGCCCACTCCATTCTTTGTGGAGATAATTCATGCGGGCTTTTTTTGCGACTCCCTAGATCAGTGGTCGGCAAACTCATTAGTCAACAGAGCCAAATATCAACAGTACAATGATTGAAATTTCTTTTGAGAGCCAAATTTTTTAAACTTAAACTTCTTCTAATGCCACTTCTTCAAAATAGACTCTCCTAGGCTGTGGTATTTCGTGGAAGAGCCACACACAAGGGGCCAAAGAGCCTCATGTGGCTTGCGAGCCGCGGTTTGCCGACCACGCCCTAGACTAGTGTGCCCCGGGTCTATGGACAGCTGCCAGGGCAGGCCAGCTCCAGGTAAGGCACGCCGAGGAGGCAGGAAGGAAGGTCAAAAGTCTTACGTCTGGCTCATGCAGGTCTCTCGGATGTTCTTGGTGACGGGCTCATAGACAGTAGGGGGCAAGGCCAGGTAGAAGAGGCGGTTGGCCAGTGACCCCTGGCAGAGGCCATTTATGTGGTCATTGAGGTGCTCATAGGAGGCTGCTTGATCGTACTGGCCAGACACGTAGGAGTTGCGGGCAAAGAACTCCTCCAGCCTGGCCTTCTCCTCGGGGGTGACCTGGGGGAGACGGACACAGGGAGGTCAGCCTCTCCTTCCCCACCCCGCAGCCAGGGCAGGCTCCTCTGGGGGTCAAGCAGCCTAGCCCCACACTGGATTCACACCCCCATTCGTCAGCTCCCCACACCGGAAGGGGAGGCGAAGGCAGCATGGATCATTGCAGGAGATGGGGCCTCGCAGTCCCCGGCGAGGGCCAGGATGGGCCCCATCACCCCTGGGGACCTCGTGCCCTAAGACACAAGTCATTACTCCAAACTTCGGCGTGTTGGGAAAACGCAAACCTAGGATTTCCGTGGTCTAGATCAGGGGCCATTTGGGTATTTATAACATCATTCGAGGGCCATGCAAAATTATCAACTTAATTAGCCTGCTAGGCTCTATCCCTGGCCCTGGTCTGGCTCGTGCAGGAGGCAACCAAACAATGTGTCTCTCTTACATTGAAGTTTCTCTCTGTCTCTCTCCGTCCCATCCATTCTCTCTAAAAATCAATGGAGCCCTAGCGGATTTGGCTCAGCGGATAGAGCATTGGGCTGCGGACTGAAGGATCCCGGCTTTGATTCCAGTCCAGGGCACATGCCCAGGTTACCGGCTTGATCCCCAGTAGGGAACGTGCAGGAGGCAGTCAATTGATGATTCTCTCTCATCAATGATGTTTCTCCCTCTCCTTTTTCCTTCCTCTCTGAAATCAGTAAAAATAAAATAAGTAAAAAGGAATCTAGAGAAGTTAAATAAAAAAAAATTATAGAGAAAAAATTATAGAGAAAATATCCTCAGGTGAGAATTAACAGTAACATCTACATAAGTAAATGAGTGGCCTTTAAAAAAATTAGCCTGCTATATTTGGTCAAACATTTAATTCACTCCTAATGCCTTGGCAGGGCCGGATCACAGGATTTTGTGGGCCTTACATGGCCCTCCGGCTGGACGTTCCCCACCCCTGGTCTAGAGGCTTTTTCTGCTCCTGGTCCTGGGGCACAGCGAGTCCACATGAGGGGGACCCGGAAGCAGGAGTCTCAGGCTCATAGGGTTCCTACACCCCACCCTGCGCGCCTCCTGTCATCAAGGAAGGGGCAGAAGCAGGAAGGCAGAGTTTTCTGTGCCAACTTGGCAGAACGGTGTGGGTGGTTTTGAGGAGGGAAAGGAAAGGATGAGACGCTTGGGTAAGAGTGGTCCCAGGTGACTGTCATAACAAGGCCTGACCCTCTGCCAGGACAAGGAGAGGAGGGCCGGGCCTCGGGGGAGGAGAAGCAGAGAGCGGGAATGGGAGGAGGGAAGGGCACCCCTTCACAGACCCCAGAAGCGACTCACTTTGAAGAAGGGCTCGCTCTGCTTACGGATGTCAGCCACCGTGATGCGTGAGCGGGCATAGCCCACGATGAAGGTGTTTTCGGGCAGAAGGGCGTCCCGGAATAGCCACCTGAGGGCAAAGCATGGCTGTGGCAGGGAGGGGAGGGCGGGGAAGGCCTGGAAGGCTTGGGGCAGGGGGATTAGTGGAGGGGGGTGCTTACCAGATGGTGGGGTAGATCTTCTTCTTGGCCAGGTCACCCTGTGGCAGAGGGAACGGGCATGGTTAAGAGAAGCTGGGGAAGCCAGCCAGCGTGGCTCAGTGGTTGAGCATTGACCTATGGAACCAGGAGGTCAAGGTTCCATTCCCGGTCAGGGCACATGCTTGGGTTGTGGGCTCCATCCCCAGTAAGGGGCGTGCAGCAGGCAGCTGATCAATGATTCACTCTCATCATTGATGTTTCTATCTCTCTCTCCCTCTCCCTTCCTCTCTGAAATCAATACAAATACATGTTTTAAAAGACAGAGAAGCTGGGGACATGACCTAGGTTGTCGCCCCACTTGGAGATCCAGGTACTCACTCAGGGTCAGCACTCAATCACAAGCATACCTGTTTTCCTCCTTAATGCGGTCAGAGGAGCTTGAATGAGGGCCTGTGCCAGCCCTTTACGGTGACCCTGAACTAATAGCACCCACATGTCTTGTCGCAGGAGCCACTTTGAGGTGGATGGACCCTGTGCTGGCCAGGAGGCACGGTGACCAGCCTGGCCACTCTGCAATCACACAGGCCATGGTCTCTGGCCTCAGTGCAAGCAAAGGGAGCCAAACCCCAGCCAGAGATCCCACTTCGAGGCAGCTCACCAGCTGAAGAAGGAAACCCGAATACAGTGGTACCTCGAGATACGAGTGCCCTAACATATGAGATTTTTGAGATATGAGCGATTTTTGCTTTGAAATACGAGCAACAGTTGAGATACGAGTGTAATCGCGAGGATCGGCTGGCTGCACACGACCCACCAGTTTACCGCAACTCGAGCGTCTCATAGTTTCCCACGCCTCAAGGTTACGGAATGAATTAAACTCGTATCTTGAGGTACCAAGATACAAGTTTGATGAACCCAATGGCAGCAGAAGTGCCACATATCAAAACGTATGTGACGTGGCCTTAAGTGCTGATGTTGGCTAAAAAGAATGGCTCAAAACTAATGAGCTAAGCATTCAATTTAGGAAGTTAGAAAATAGGACAGTACAATTTTTAAAAATTTCTCACCCGACATTTGCATTGATTTTTAGAGGGGGGGGGGAGAGAGAGAGAGAGAGGGAGGGAGAGGGAGGGAGAGAGAGAAACACATCGACGTGAGAAACATCAATTAGCTGGCTGCTTTCTGTACATGCCCCCCACTGGGGCTGGGGATCGAACCTGCAACCTGAGCCACACCAGCCAGGGCAAGCACAGTACAATTTTCAAGCCAAACAAATTACAAGGCAGGAAATAAGAAGAATTAATAAAATGGAAAACAAAGCAAAAGATGAACAAAGCCAAAATCCGGTGTTTGAAAGAGACTAATAAAACCCTACCTGGTTTGGCTCAGTGATTAGAGCACTGGCCTGCAGACTGAATGGTCCCAGGTTTGATTCCCGGTGAGGGTACATGCTGCGGTTTGCAGGCTCGATCCCCAGTGGTGGTGGTGGGGGGGGCGTGCAGGAGGCAGCCTATCAATGATTCTCTCTCATCATTGATGTTCCTTTCTCTCTCTTCCTCTCTGAATCCATAAAAATATAGTAACAGCTGATTGATGTCTCTCATCGATATTTCTGACTCTCTATCATTCTCCCTTCCTCTCTGTAAAAAAATCAATAAAATATATAGTAAAAAAAATAACCCACAAGAATTGAGCAGAGTGTAGAGAGTGGGTAAAGCAAGATGGTAGAGCACTGTGGGAGCTGGGACATGGACAGGGGCAGTTCATAGAGCTATTCTGTCGACTCTGTGTGCGTGTGGGAATTTCCCAAAGAAAGGCAAGGGTGTGTGTGACACACGGCAACTGTGAGCAACGATGTGGCAGAGCCCAGAAGTCTGGCAGAAGACTTATTAGAAAGAATCGCAGAAGTTCCTTCTCCCCAAGCGCCAGCCCAGTGGCTGTGGGCATTCCCACGCGCTGGCACTCTGTAAGCCGAAGACGGAACCCTGCCCTCCAGCTGGGAGAGGACGGGCACCTACGGTCACAGGCTCCCGGAGAGGAACAGAGCAGCGAGCCCTTTCATCTGCCTGCCCTGTAATTGAAGCGCGGGACGGGCCCGGGCACGACCCACGCTCCACGCAGCGTTGCCAATCAATGCAAGAACATGTGAGGCTGGGATGGAGCTGAACCGCCCCGGGCAGAAGAAAAGGAGGCCATGTGACTGGGACCAACGCAATCTCAACCTAGTTAAAACCCCTCTGCAGCCGAGACTGGTTTGGCTCAGTAGATAGAGCATCGGCCTGCAGACTGAAAGGTCCCAGGTTCGATTCGGGTCAGGGGCATGTACCTTGTTTGTGGGCACATCTCCAGTGTGGGGTGTGCAGGAGGCGGCTGATCGATGTCTCTCTCTCATCGATGTTTCTGACTTTCTATCCCTCTTCCTTCCTCTCTCTGAAAAATCAATAAAATATATTAAAAAAACACACACAAAAAAACCCTCTGCAGCCTGGATGGTGTGGCTCAGTGGTTGAGCCTCGACCCATGAATCAGGAGATCACAGGTCAGAGTACATGCCCCGGTTGCGGGCTTCATTCCTAGTGGGGGGGGGGGCGTACAGGAGGCAGCCAGCCAATGATTCCCTCATCATTGCTGTTTCTCTCTCCCTTCCTCTCAGAAATCAATTAAAAAATATATTTTAAAAAGTCTAGTGGCGCCCTAGCTGGTTTGGCTCGATGGACAGAGCGTCGGCCTGCAGATGGAAAGGTCCCAGGTTCAATTCTGGTCAGGACACATGTCTAGGTTGCAGGCTCAATCCCCCAGTGGGGGGCATGCAGGAGGCAGCTGATCCACGATTCTCTCTCATCATTGATGTTTTTACCTCTCTCTCCCTCTTTCTTCCTCTCTGAAATCAATAACAATATATTTAAAAAATTAAAAAAGGCTAGTGGCACTTTAGAATAAATAAAAAAAATCCCTCCAAAGACAGCCAGTTAGGAGGTCCTGGGGGCCTGGGAGGATGCTCCTATTGGGGGGGGGTCCCTATGTGGGTGGAGGTGGGGGAAGGCCGTTTCTGAAACTGCAGCTTCCATGGAAGACCTGGTGCCTTGAATGCTCATGTTCCTCCTGTCCTTTGCTTCGTCTACAATGTCCTGGGGTCACCTCACCTCTACCCAGGGCTCAAGATGGGGACCTGCATGCGGACAACTCCAAGTGTCTTCCAGCCCAGAGTTCGCTGAGCGCCAGGCACACAAGCAGGTGTGGACTGGCCATCTCCAGTCGGGACCCCGAACTTGCAAAGTTTCCAAACCAGGGTGTGCTGTGCCGGTGCCCCTGCCCAAACCTGCCAACTGCTCACCACTGATCTCAAAGGGCTGGGAGCGCGTCCCTAACCGCCACCTTGCACGTGAAGCACTGCCATAGTGGCATCAGGTGGCTGCCCTCACCGGTCCGTCAAGGTCCAGCTCTGAGCACAGTCTGGGCTTCGAGCTTCGCCTCTCTGTGCCCAGGAGCCCTCACGGCCGCGATGCCTATAGCGAATAGCAGTGCCCGCCTCTGGCTTCTCTCATCAGCGGGGCCGGATGAGGACTCTGTTTCTGTCACCGTGGCTCAGTGGTGGCCTGTTGTCCAAGAGAGGGTTCGCTGGGGATTAGTCCGCAGGAGGAATAATCAGAAACTTGGCCCGCAAACGCCTCGTGGCAGGGAGCTGTGTGCCTACCAACACATTCCAGCAGGCTGCGGGGAATCAGGACAGGCTGTGGGCAATGGAGTGGTGGCAGGGGACCCGTTTCCTGTTTGCTGAGTCGCGGTGCCACACCCGTCTGTTTGTTCTTGCCATTCCCTCTAGGATTAATTAGCAATAGAACCTGCTTGTCTTGTTCCACTCAGCCCCTACAACCAGCGGTCTGCTGGGCTCCAGGTCACCTAAGGAAGAGGTGACATAGCACCCAGGGCAGTGGGTAGGGGGGGTGTGGGGCCTGGCACCTGCTCTCTTTGAGCTGGCCTGGGCTGGACTCCTCTGCAAGAAGGAATGTGGGAAGACATTGATCAAATCTAAGCATGCCGCATGTGGGCGTGGAGCAATTACAGGGGATTTTGGTGAGATGCGGCATTTTTTCCTCTATCTTTCATTAAAAAAAAATCTGTATTGGTTTCACAGAGGAAGGAAGAAGGACAGAGAGAGAAACATCAATGATGATACAGAATCATTGATGGGTTGCCACCTGCATGCCCCACATTGGGGATTGAGCCTCACAACCCTGGCATGTGCCCCCATCAGGAATCAAAGCGTGACTTCCTGCTTCATAGGTCAACACTCAACCACTGAGCCTCACTGGCTGGGCCCTAAACCCTTCATTTTGCTGGAGGAGCACAGGGGGAAGGAGCTGCCTGGGGACATGGTGACTTACTGGAGAAGCGGGATCTAATTGGGGTCTCCAGCCACCAGTATCTGGTCTGGCTGGAACCTGGGCCACCACCCGCTCGTTGCTACCCAGGTTTGACATCTGTATCCTGTCTATAAGCCCAAAGCACCGCTGATGTGTTTGCGAGGGTTTTACGGCAAAAGGCCTGACAGAGAGCTCCAGGGGCTGGCTGCCAGCTCAAAGCCCTGCAGGGTGGGCCATCCCATCCCCCTGGGGGTCACTGAGGTCAAGAATCTGCTGGGTGCCCAACCGGCGTGGCTCAGTTGACTTATGAACCAGGAGACTGTGGTTTAATTCCTGGTCAGGGCACACATCTGGGTTGTAGGCTCGATCCCCAAAGGGGAGTGTGCAGGAGGCAGCCTATCAAGGATCCTCTTTCATCATTATGTTTCTATTTTTCTTTCTCTCTCTCTCTCCCTTCCTCTCTGAAATCAATAAAAACACATTTTTTAAGAAGGGCCTGCTGGGTCTCCCGGGGTGGAGCCTGGGCCCTGGCTGGGGCCCATCTGGCTCTGGGCCACTGGGCTGAGGTGACTGGGGGCTGCTGAGGTAGGCTTGGCTGCAAAGCCCACAAAAGGGCCTCCCTACTCCACCCTGGGGCCGGTGAATCACCAAGACTTTGGGGGTGTGTGTTGCCAATATCATCATGACACAGCAAGAATCTTATCGGCCCAAGGGGAAGGTAGTCCAGAAACATTCTGAGGAGAGGGAGGTACCAGCTTGCCAGGTCATCCCTGGCCAGGTCGCTGGGATGGGTCCTGAGCACCCTTTGAGCCCACCGCCCCTGTGGTCCAGGTGGGGAGAGTGAGGCGCAGAGAGATGAGGGGCTCACTGAGAACCATGCAGCAAGCCATTCCTGTCCAAGTAGGTTCCCAGTCCCGTCTCTCTCTCCTTCTCCCATTCCTCTCTATGTGCATGGAGGGAAGAGTCACTCCAGGCCGGCCCCGGTCCTACCAGATGGGGAAGAAAGGGATCTGCCGGGCCCAGGATTCTTCCCCTCATGCCGGTCTGTAAGGAAAAACCGGTTTCTTAAAAGAAATTTTTTTTTTTTTATTATTGATTTCAGAGAGGAAGGGAGGAGAGAGAAATAGAAACATCAATGATGAGGAAGAATCACTGATCAGCTGCCTCCTGCACTCCCCACACTGGGGGTCGAGCCCACAACCTAGGCATGTGCCCTGACCAAAAAATGGAACTGTGACCTCCTGGTTCATAGGTAGATGCTTCAACCACTGAGCCACACCGGCCAGGTAGAAACTGGTTTCCTTTATCCCAAAGTTTTCTGACCTGGGTCAGGAAGTATCTACACGCTCTTCCTGCTTGGGGTGGGAATCCTGAGAAGTGGGGGAAGTGGCTACTCAACAGGGGGAACAGACAGCAGCTTCAAGCCCATTGGGTAACCCCATGAGCCAGCATCACAATGCTCCCGGAAGGAAGCTGGGTGTGTGGAGAGGGTTGGGTAAGCGGGTGGGGGAGGAGGAAGGGGCAGAGGTTGGCCACATGGGTCCAGGCTGCCTCGGGGAGGCCCACCAGTCACTGGGGGTCCTATGTTTGCTCTTCCCTTTGCGTGGAGTGCTCCCCCAGCCCTGGCTCTGCAGGCCTCTCCTTCTGAGATGTGGCTGCTGAGGGACAGGGAGGTGACACAAGGGCCTATTGGTGTCTTCTATCGCAGGCCACTCTGAATTCTTACTGGGTTGCTAACTCACCTGGGTACCTGAGCCCCCAGCACACAGGTCCCAGGGGGAGGGCGGGGCCTGTCTCTGTGCTAAAGGAGGCACTAGATCGCCATTTGTTAGAAGAATGAACAGAAAATTCACTGGCTTCCCAGTGAATTTACCGTCCTACCTACTTCCTGCATGGAAGGAGCAGGCATGAGAGGCCTGACCCTGGGAGCTGTCCTAAGTGCTGTCTGAGTGTGGAAGGCTCCAGCCCCTTGAACGGGAGATGGAGAAACGAACAGGAGCCCTTCTGTGGAGGACAGACACCCTGTGCTCCCCCTGCTCCACCTGCTGGAGCGTCACTTCCCACTTCTGCTCTGGAAGCTTCTGGTTGTCACGCTCAGGCAGAGGAGAACAAAGGGGAACCCTGCCAATTGCAAGAAACAAGGTTTCCCAACCCCAAGCTGCTCCCAGGTGAAGGCCGTGAGGAGTCACAGAATCAGCTCGGCGAGTCCAAGGACCAATGGCACTTGCTTCAAAAAACTCATTGCGTCCAGCTAGTGTGGCTCAGTGGTTAAGTGTCGACCTAAGAACCAGGAGGTCACAGCTCAATTCCCCATCAGGGCACATGCCCAGGTTGTGGGAGGCAACCGATAAATGATTCTCTCTCATCATGGATGTTTCTTCCTCTCTGAAATCAATAAAGATATATGAAAAAAAAAGCCCTCATTTACTATGTAGAAACACAGGTTCAGAGAAGGGAAGACACTTGCCCCAGGTCACACAGCAAGCAAGCTTGGATGCTCTCAAGGAAACACCTAAAACGTGAAGGCCTGGAGCTGTACGCCATTTCTTGTGGCCTGGGATGCTCTGTGACAGGCTCGTATGGGGATGAGGGAAAGGAGGAGACATAATCCTGAGTTACTTTCTTTTCCAAACCATTTCCTAGACAAAGGGTCTAACGGTCAGAATCCGAGGTCTTAAGGTTAGCGGCCAACACAGGGACAGCTCCCTTAGGGGGGCCAGGCTTGGGCCAAGGGTGGAGGCCAAGCCTTCCTCCCTGTGTTCCTTTTGTGCATCCCCCCGACTTGGGGTTTATAGGGAGGCAGAGGGTGATGCTTAAGGGGGACCTCCCTGCCCTCCACCGGCAGACCCCCTCCCCGGCTCTGCTTCCTGCCCTGCCCTGCAGCTCTCCTTTTCCAAGTGGCGGTCAGAACCACCAAGCGGGCAGGGGGCAGGCTCTGCAAAGGGCAGCAGCACGCTCTGCTACGTGGACAAAGAACCAAGGTCCTCAAGAGCTGAGGGGACCATGATGTGAAAGGCACAGAGGGACAATGCCTACGCTGTCTGTCCAGAGCTAACTAGTTTGGGTAGAATTCTTTTGTTTGTTTGTTATTCCTCGCCCGAGGATGTTTGTCTATTGATTTATAGAGAGAAGAAGGGATGGAGGAAAGAGAGAGAGAAAAAGGGAGAGGGAGAGAGAGAAAACACCGGATGTGAGAGATCCACATGGATTGGTTGCCTCCAGCACGCATCCTAATCAGGGCTCGAGTCTGCAACTGAGGTATGTGCTCCTGACTGGAAATTGAATCCATGACCCTTCGGTCGTCAGGCCAACACTCGAACCACCGGCCAGGGCTTTTGGTAGAATTCTGGCTCAAGGTAATATAATAAGTGACAGGCAAAAATGGCCATGCGCTGCTTAGCAGATTCTTGGTCACGAGCAGGGCTCAACATGAAGAGGCCACTTTTCCTTCCAGATGAAGCTCTGGCACTCACTTCACCAGCCCCTGGACATATCTTACCACCGGGCCGTTCTCCCTTCTGCACCTCACACGGGGGGTGGGGGTGGGGTTAGTGTGGGAGTCGTGGTTTTTCCTTTTAGACAAAATGACGGTGCCCCTGGCTAGGCAGTGGGGCTCAGCAGGCCTTGGAAGTTAAGGCAAAGAGATGGCGTTCAAAGAAAGGATGAGGCCGAAACTGGTTTGGCTCAGTGGATAGAGAGTCAGACTGAAAGGTCCCAGGTTTGATTCCGATCAAGGGCATGTACCTTGGTTGCAGGCACATCCCTGGCAGAGGATGGGCAGGAGGCGGCTGATCGATGCCTCTCTCTCATCGATGTTTCTAACTCTCTCTCTCCCTGCCTCTCTGTAAAAAATCAATAAAATATATATTAAAAAAAATACAAACAAACAAAGAAAGGATGAGGGTTGCCGAAACTGGTTTGGCTCAGTGGATAGAGCATCGGCCTGCGGACTGAAAGGTCCCAGGTTCGATTCCGGTCAGGGGCATGTATCCTGGTTGCGGGCACATCCCCAGTGGGGGGCGTGCAGGAGGTGGCTGATCGATGTCTCTCTCTCATCGATGTTTCTAACTCTCTATCCCTTTCCCTTCCTCTCAGTAAAAATCAATAAAATACATTTAAAGAAAAAAGAAAAAGAAAGGATGAGGGTTTGTCCCCGGGGAACTTGACTCGGTAGAGAGGGAGACAAGATGCAGACAGGGCCTCAGATCCTGCCTCTGGAATTAACAGACCGTGTGACATTTGTCAAGTCACAAACAGGTTTGAAAGAGACAGGCGTGGCATGAATAGCCTCCCCTGTTTGCACCTCACTTTTCCCCAGGGAGGAGGGAGCCCAATCAGACCGTCCCTAAGGACCTCCCCGCTCTAGGGCACAGGTCTACAGTCAAGGGCTGTGCAGAGACTTCAGAAATGCCTAGAAGTGAATGTACTCCAGGCAGAGCTGGGGTGATAATGGCACCGAGGCAGGAACAAGACGGGGAGCCCAAGTGGCCCCCCAACCATCAGTTGGGAAAGCTGCGGCACCCAGCAGGAAACGATCTTAAGCAACATCTCGCCCTAACTTTGGATTTTCAGAGGCAGGGCCTAGGGGAGACTCACCGATGCCCCCATGATGATGAAGATATGTATTTCGGACTGATGGAAGTGATCGCCCTGGTACAGCTCTTCCCGCAGGATCCCGCAGATCTGGGTCCGGCTCAGGTTCACCTGCTCTGCCATGATGCTCTCTGAGGAGAGAAAGACTTGTTGGCAAGGCAGGAGGGCAGAAAAGCTATGAGAAGTTGGTCCCTCTCTGAAGGGGTCTTTTGAGCTCACCCAGCTGAGGTCTAATGATTGAAACCACTCGCTGTGAATGGCAGGCAGGGCAGGAGCAAAATGGGGGGAAAGGGTGGGGTTAGAAACTTCTGGCTGTGCGTTCCGGTCATACTCCCCAGAGCAGCCTTCTTTCACAGTGTACGACGTTATAAGGTTACACAAAGCACCAGTGGGTTCCAACTGGAGCCTCCGTTCTGGGGGAGTGAGCGAAACTCTGCTGGAGCATCTCACCCAGGAGCCCAGGTGGAAACTCCCCAGTAAGCTGGAGCACGTGAGACCTGCAGCTCCAGCCCTCCTCCGGCCAAGCTGGGAGACTCCGGCAAACCCCTGTCCCTCTCAGGGTCTCCGTCTCCTTAGGGATCCCATGGGGACCATGGGATCTGAGACCCTTTGAATTTGCCCGGCTCCCCAGCGCGGGACATCGGAGGGCCTCGCGGCGCAGCACGCCCCTCACACGGCGTGACACTCACCCTCCTCGTTACCTGTGCCTCGCTGCTGCCGCCCGCTCGTCGCGCTCGCAGCCTTGGAGTTACTGGCCGTTTCCGGAGGCTGAGAGCCGCCGGTCCATTTAACTAGCGGAGGCGGGCGCCCGAGCTGAGCTGACCGCCTCAGGCGAGGCGCGCGGGCGGGACCTCCTCAGACCCCTCCCTCGCGGGGGCGGGGCGCGGGCAGATGCGCGCGCATCCCAGGCTATCCGGCCCCCCCTCTCCCCGCCCCAGCGCGAGGTCCCCTCCCTTTGCCCGCCCCGCCCCTTGGGCACCTGCGCCGGTTCCTGAGCCGTAGTCAGGCTGCGGTTCCCGCCGCCGCTGTCCCACTTACCTGACGCCTAGCAGGTTCGGGTGCCGCTCTGCGCCGTTGGCTCACGTATCCATCGCAGCTTCGGCCCCGCCCCTGCAGTCGGTTTTCTCCTCCGAGCCGGGTCGCCCTGCGCCCTCGCGAAGGGCTCCACATCCGCCGGCGGCGTGGCCACGCCTCCGGGACCCCCGTTTACGGCTCGGCCCCGCCTCCTGGTCCAGACAGGTCGCCTGCTGGGGTCAAACCAGGCCTATTAAATCGCTCCGTCGTGACTCCTCCCCTTACAGGGGCGGGGCGGCCGGGCGACCGGTGGCTGGATGCCGCCGCTGGAGAGGCTAGGGGAAATGTGGGCTTGACACCGGGAAAAGCACCTGGTGGTCACGTCACTAGGGAACGTACCTGCGGGCCGGCTGAGGCTGGTGGGCTCGGGCTTCTTGGGGAACAGCCTCCTTCACACCTCTTGCCGGCCTCTTGGATGGGGGCGGGGCTTGTGTGTTTTACTTCCGGATACCACGGCAACGACACCGGAAGCCGGAAGTGGGGATTTCAGCAGCCGGAGAAGGGAAGAACTACCGCGGAATCCGGACTTGCTTGGAGTGACGGGCTCGAGGAGCGTTCGCGACCCGCTGCTCCCACCCTCCTCACGTCGGATCGATTCTGCTGACAGGTGTGGCCCTCTTCCCCGAAGACAGGAAGACAGGGTACCATCGGTGGGCGTTCCGCCGCCTCTTAGATTCCCCCGGACGTCCAGGCTTCCTACTCCTGTTGGGCCCCGATCCGTTTCTGCCGCCCGCTCCTAGGGCACTGGCCCAGGCGGGGCCAATGCTGGACCCAGGTTCCTTTGGCGGCGAGCTTGACTGTTCCGCTTGTCCCTCCTCCGCGGCCGCGGAGTTTGACCACGCCCCTAGCTCTCGGATGACTCTTCTAGTTCGGAGACATTTTCTGTTCATCAAACTTGACTGCATTTGAGGTTGTTAAATTCTTTAAAAAGATCCCAATACAGTTTGGCAGCTATCTTACCTCCATGTGCCTCCGTTTGCTCACTTTGCAAAACGATGAATGTCTCCCCGACCTCATACCGTGTGTGTGTGTGTGTGTGTGTGTGTGTGTGTGTGTGTGTGTGTGTGTGACTCGAGAATGAATGGTCCATCCTGGCATGTTTTGAAAACAGCAAAAGGCCACTAGAGCTGGATCAGAGTAAGACACCTGGAGAGGAAGTAATGGGGAATCAGATGGTACCGGATCTTTAGGTTCTACTAGGAACTTTGGCTTTTACACGGAGGGCAATGAGGATCCATGGTAGGCGTCTGATTAGAGCAGGGAAGTGGTTGGAATTACTCTTTTAGGCTGATTTTTCTGGCCGACTGTAGGGAGCAAGGTTAGGAACAGGGCAGCCTGTTAGGAGGCTATTGCGGCAACCCAAGTGAGAGACATGGTCCTTTGAGCATTTTATTATGAAAATTTAAAAGATGTACAAAAGTAGGAAGCATTATATAGTAAATCCCATGTACCCACATCTCAGCTTGAACAATTATCAATTCATGGTTGGTTTTGTTTATACCCCTTATAATCCTGTCTCATTATTATTATTATTGTTCAAGAACAGCTTTATTGAGATATAATTCACATACCACAGACTTCACCCATGTAAAGTGTACAATTCACTGGTTTTTAGGATATTCGGAGTTGTACAACCATCACTAGTAATTCCAAAACATTTTCATCACTTCAAAAAGAAACGCTTTGCCCTTTAGCGATCACCTCCATTACTCCATCTCCCCTACCTCTAAGCATCCACTAAGCTTTCTTTTTTTAAAAAACTTTTCTTTTTAGTTATTTCAGAGAGAGGAAGGGAGAGCCAGAATCATTGATTGGCTGCCTCCTGCAGGCTTCCTATTGGGGATCAAACCCATAATCTGGGCATGTGCCTTGACCAGGAATTATACAGTTACCTCCTGGTTCATGGGACAATGCTCAACCACTGAGCCATACCGACAGGTCAGCTTTCTGTCTGTATTTGCTTATTCTGTACATTTCATATAAACAGAATCATACAATATGTGGTCTTTTGTGAGTTGTTTCTTTTTCGTTAATCCTCACCTGAGCATATTTTCCCATTGATTTTTAGACAGAATGGAAGGGAGGGGGAGAGACAGAGAGAGAAACATCGATGTGACAGAAACACATCAATTGGCGATTGGTCGCCTCTAGCAGGCCAGGCTGGAAATAGAACCTGCAACCCAGGTATGTGCTCTTGACTGGAAATCCTTCAGTGCGTGGGCTGGCTCTAACCACTGAGCACACCGGCCAGGACATGAAATTCTTAATTTCAGCTTACAGCCCAGAGACAGGTGCTAGAAAAGAGTTTCTAACCAGTGCCGAACCGTGGCTTTTCCAAGTCCCACATGTGAGCCTGCACCTCCCTTTGGAATGCGAGTATGGGTCACCCCTTAGACCAAAAAGCCCATTTTCACATCCTGTTCCACTAGACAGAGTGCTCGGCATTCTGCCCACAGCATGGCCCCAGAGCTGCTGACACCTGCGCTCCTTGTCCTGCAGGGGAATCTGCACAGGTCCCGTGTGACGCTCCTGCTGCCTTTCTCTTCCAAACCTTGACTTGTTGAATGAGCAGGCCCCCCTGGAAGAGTCCGCCGTGTGAGATGGTGCAGCCCAGCGGTGGCCCGGCTGGGGACCAGGACATGCTGGGCGAAGAGCCTTCTCTGGGGAAGCCGGCCATGCTCCACCTGCCTTCGGAGCAGGGTGCTCCTGAGACCTTCCAGCGCTGCCTGGAGGAGAACCAAGAGCTCCGAGGTGAGGAGGACACTGGGTGTGGAGTGAAAAGTCAGGGGACCCAGCCCTGCTGGGGGAAGGCGTATTCTGCTCACCTCTGCCTCTGCGTCTACTGGGTCTAGGCCAGTGGTCGGCAAACTCATTAGTCAATAGAGCCAAATATCAACAGGACAACGATTGAAATTGCTTTTGAGAGCCACATTTTTTAAACTTAAACTTCTTCTAGTGCCACTTCTTCAAAATAGACTCGTCCAGGCCGTGGTATTTTGTGGAAGAGCCACACTCCAGGGGCCAAAGAGCCGCATGTGGTTCGAGAGCCACAGTTTGCCAACCACTGGTCTAGGTGGACATCTGAGAGCCAGCTAGCAATTCAAGCTCAGTCACCCTCCCTCAGTGTTTCAGGTGGGATTCTTTGGATGCATACTGTGAGACAGAGATGTATGTGTAGGAAGTTTCTTTTATTTTCTTTCTTCTTTAAAAAAAATATTTTATTGATTTTTTACAGAGAGAAAGGGAGAGGAATAGAGAGCTAGAAACATCGATGAGAGAGAGAGACATAGATTGGCCGCCTCCTGCATGCCCCCCACTGGGGATGTGCCCACAACCAAGGTACATGCCCTTGACCGGAATCGAACCTGGGACCTATCACTGAGCCAAACCGGTTTTGGCAGGAAGTTTCTTCTTTTAAAACATTGATTTCAGAGTGGAAGGGAGAGAGAGATAGAAACATCAGTGATGAGGGAGAATCATTGATCAACTGCCTCCTGTACTCCCTCCACTGGGGATGGAGCCCATAACCCACGTGTGTGCCCTGACTGATAATTGAAACATGATCTCCTGGTTCATAGGTCGATGCTCAACTAATGAGCCACACTGGCTGGGTAGGAAGTTATTTTAGAGTGCTCTGAGGACCAGAACGGGAAGGGGAGGGAAGGACAGGGCAGAGGCAGGAGTGGGCAGAGGGAGAAGTTGGGCTGCAGTGCAGGCTGACCATACAGGGAGCTCTGGAGCTGGAATGACCCTTCTGAGTTGTCCCAGGTTAGGCCAACGTGGCCAGGCCTTTATATTTACATACTGATGGGTCATTAAGTGCTAGCTATCCTGGGAAGGGGGCTTGGCCTTCCGTGGGAAGGGGCGTGGCCTTCCGTGGGAAGGGGCGTGGCCTGCCCTGGGAAGGGCCTTGAGCTTCTTTGGGAAAAAAAGGGAGGAGTTTCTGTGAAGAGCCCTCAGCTGAACGCCATCCTCCAGCTGCCCTCTCCCCACTTGTGGATGGAGGTGGAGTTTTTTCCTGGTCACCCCATCTCTGCTCCACCACAGCCCCCATTCTCAGCCCCCCACATCCTCACCTGAATCAGGGCAGTTTCTCCGGGTCCCAGTGGCCATTGTACTGTGCCCCTCTGGCACCATGGCTGTCCCTGGGTGTGGGGCATCCTCCCTCCTCTGTGTGACGGGGCCTCACCCCTTGATCAGGCCTCCAGGGCTCCAAATCTGCTCCTTTGGTACTTAGGCGTAGCCCCAGGTGCCCTGGCGGCATCTCTGGCTTCTCATTCAATGAGCTCGGTGTTATGGGGAGTGCACTGTGCCAGGCCCAGGGAGCTGGCAGGTTGGCTGCCAGGGCTCACCTCCCCTCGGCTGTTTCCTCTGCCGCCAGATGCCATCCGGCAGAGCAACCAGATGCTGCGGGAGTGCTGCGAGGAGTTGCAGCGTTTCCAGGGCAGCCAGAGGGAGGAGAAGGAGTTCCTCATGCAGAAGTTCCAGGAGGCCAGGAAGCTGGTGGAGCGACTGAACCTGGAGAAGCTGGACCTGAAGAGGCAGAGGGAGCAGGCCCTGCAGGAAGTGGAGCACCTGAAGCGATGCCAGCAGGTAGCCCAGCGGGAAGGCAGGCCTTCTCCCAGCAGCAGCCAAGCTAGGGGCTCTGGCCACTTGTGCGACCAGCCTCGTGCATTCCGAACACCCACAGGGATGCCAGTGTTTCCAGAGGGGTCCCCCAGATCACCCTCAGGAGTGGCAGTTATTATGGAGGGGTCACTGCACAGGCATCAGTGATGGGGAGGACTGAGTCTCAATTCTGGGCTAGGGCAGCTTGAGGTTACGGGGATCTGGTCCAGACTGTTTGATGAGGGAGATCAGGCAATGGCGAGTTGGGACATCTGTTTTTTAGAAATATGTTTTAAAAATTAATTTCACAGAGGAAGGGAGAGTGAGAGAGACATAGAAACACCAGTGATGAGGGAGAATCACCAAATGGCTGGCTCCTGCTTATGCCCACTGGGGACTGAGCCCGCAACTCAGGAGTGTGCCCTGACTGTGAATGGAACTGTGATCTCCTGGTTCATAGGCTGATACTCAACCACTGAGCCATGCCGGCTGAACAACTCTTTTTTTTTTTTTAATACTCATCTGAGGATATTTTTCCATTGATTTTGAGAGAGTGGAAGAGAGAGAGAAAGACAGAAACACATCGATTGGTTGCCTCCTGCACAAGCCCTGCACAGAGCTTGGGATGGGGAGGAGCCTGCAACCAGATATGTGCCCTTGATTGGAATGGAACCTGGAACCCTTTGGTCGGTAGGTTGATGCTCTATCCACTGAGCCAAACCAGCAAGGGCTTTTTTTATAAAAAAAAAAATAGCCTGAAAACTTGATCTATACATTTTTTCCTTTCTAAATATATTTGTATTGATTTCAGAGAGGAAAGGAGAGGGAGAGAGAGATAGAAACATCAAAGATGAGAGAGAATCATCTATCGGCTGTCTCCTGCACATCCCCCACCGGGATCGAACCTGCAACCCAGACATGTGCCCTGACCGGGAATCGAACCATGATGTCCTGGTCCATAGGTCGATGCTCACCTTCTGAGCCACACTGGCTGGGCTGGGCAACTTTTGAATTTTGTCACTGGCAGAGGTCTTCTGGGAATAGTGTCATTCCATCTTGCCTCCTAGTGGCCCCAGGCCTGTGGAATGGAGCGTGTACTTTTGTCGCTGTCTTTGTGTCTCACCTCCCTTGGCATCTAGTCTCAGAGAAGCTGAGAGATTCCTGCAGGGCTCAGTCCTCATGGCCTGGTCGTCAGTGTTAGGAGACTTGAGGCCGCTCTGTGCTGGGTCTCATCATACCCCATCCGCAGAGATGAGGAGGGTCTCATGGGACTCAACCCCTTTCCAGTGCATCAGTTGCCTTGCTGGGGTTTGGAAACTGCTGGAGGGGAGAAGTGAGATGAGTAGGGGTGCCAAGGGCAGGAGAGAAGCCCTCAGGGTGACACATCTTTTTTAAAAAATATATTTTATTGATTTTTTACAGAGAGGAAGGGAGAGGAATAGAGAGTTAGAAACATCGATGAGAGAGAGACATCAATCAGCTTCCTCCTGCATACCCCCCACTGGGGATGTGCCCGAAACCAAGGTACATGCCCTTGACCGGAATCGAACCTGGGACCTTTCAGTCCACAGGCTGACACTCTATCCACTGAGCCAAACCGGTTTCGGCAGGATGACACATCTTAACACTTGCAGACTGCCCCAGGGTATGGGGCCACCAGGGGTGGGCAGCTGGTGAGAAAGCATTGCTGACAGGAAGTGGCTTTTTTCCATGTAGCAGATGGCCGAGGACAAGGCCTCGGTGAAAGCCCAGGTGACGTCCTTGCTGGGGGAGCTCCAGGAGAGCCAGAGTCGCTTGGAGGCTGCCACCAAGGATCGGCAGGCTCTGGAAGCCAGGTGAGTGGCGAGGGCAAGCCCACCTGGAGGCCTCTGTTGGGGCACCTGAGAAGACTGAGGTCATTTAGATATCTCTGGGGGCTCCTCTATGAAGGGGGACTGTGAGTGAGCATAGTGGCATGGGGACAGGTACTTAGCTGGCAGGTGTGGCCCTCATCCCCAAAGACAGGAAGATGGGGTACCATCGGTGGGCGTTCCGCCGCCTCCTAGATTTCCCCCCGACGTCCAGGCTTCCTACTCCTGTTGGGCCCTGATCCGTTTCTGCCGCCCACTCCTAGGGCACTGGCCCAGGCAGGGCCAATGCTGGACCCAGGCCCGAGCCCACCAGTAATCGAACCGTGACCTCCTGGTTCATAGGTCGACATTCAACCATTGAGGCACACCAGCCGGGCAGCCCCCACCCTATTTCTTACTTTGCTCCCCACTACCTTCTAGAAAGTCTTATTTTTTTCTGACTGCCTCCACTTCCTCTCCTCCCAATCTCTCTTGGTCCCTTCACTGAGTCTTCTCTGCCTGGGCCCCCGTTTCCGGCATCTTGGCCCCTAAGGGGCGGTTCCTGAGAGCTCCTCTCCCTGGCCGCAGCAGCATCCTCTTCTGGGATCACACCTTCACCTTTGAAGGGGCTTCCTTAATGGATGGCATCAACCTGAACCTGAGCCCCAGATCTCCTTGGCACCTGTACTGGGTAGTTGGCTGGGCCCCTGCATTGACACAGACATGTTGCCCCTAACCTGGTGCCCTGCAGTTGTCCTTGTCTCTGGTGACGGTGCCTCTTTTTTTAATATATTTTATTGATTTTTTACAGAGATGAAGGGAGAGGGATAGAGAGTTAAAAATATCAATCAGCTGACTCCTGCACTCCTCCAACTAGGGATGTGCCTGCAACCAAGGTACATGCCCTTGACCGGAATCAAACCTGGGACCTTTCAGTCTGCAGGCTGACGCTCTATCCACTGAGCCAAAGAGATTTTCAGCAGTGCCTCCTTTTTTTTTGTTGTTTTGTTATCCTCACCCCTGGATATTTTTCTATTGGTTTTTAGAGAGAGTGGAAGGGAGGGGAGAGACAGAAACATTGATGTGAGAGAGACACATCGATTGGTTGCCTCCCGCATGTTCCCTGACTGAGGCCAGGGATGGAGCCTGCAACTGAGATATATGCCCTTAACTGGAATCGAACCTTGGACCCTTCAGTCTGAGGACTGACGTTCTATCCACTGAGCCAAACTGGCTAGTGCAACCCCCCCACCCCGTCCTTTTTCTCACACTGTGTTGGCTCTGCATTGACAGGATGTTCTGAACCAGGATTCCTCCCCATGCTCCCACTCCCTCCCCTCAGACTGCAGAACTTCTAGTGCTAGCTGAATCCCACCTGCCTTCACAGGGCTCCTGTGAGCACCCTCACTTCTGCTTGGGGCCCCACCGTGACCTCCCCATTCCCCCCTGCAGGGCCCGGGCAGCCAGCGAGCAGGCCCGGCAGCTGGAGAGCGAGCGGGACGCGCTGCAGCAGCAGCACAGCGTGCAGGTGGACCAGCTGCGCATGCAGAACCAGAGCATGGAGGCTGCTCTGCGCATGGAGCGCCAGGCTGCCTCGGAGGAGAAGTGAGTGGTGCCTGACACGAGAGGGATGGAGACCAGAGGGGTAACGGTGGCTTTCCACCTGTGGGAGAGCCCTTCTAGGGACTGTCGGTGGCTGAGGGCTGGGTTCAGTTCATTAACCATTGTCACCCCCATGTGATTCACACTTGAAATGACAGTGTTCTGCAGGCCATATTCAGACTCCACTGTTTGGCCACGTGTTTACAGCGTCTGGTCCAGGATCCTTCATTCCTTTGGTTGGTGTACCTTTGACTCGTCCTGCCTTTCCGTTTTTCATGAAGTTGACTTTGTTTTGTTAAAGCCTCACCTGAGGATATTTTCCCCATTGATTCTTTTTAAAAAAATATATCTTACTGATTTTTACAGAGAGGAAGGGAGAGAGATAGTTAGAAACATCAATGAGAGAGAAACATCGATCAGTTACCTCCTGCACACCCCCTCCTGGGGATGTGCCCGCAACCAAGGTACGTGCCCTTGACCAGAATCGAACCTGGAACCCTTTAGTCCGCAGGCCGACGCTTTATCCACTGAGCCAAACCGGTTAGGGCCCCCATTGATTCTTTATTTTTTAAACGTTTTTATTTTTAATATTTTTAGGGAGAGGGATAGAGAGATGGAAATATTAATGAGAGAGAAACATCAATTGGCTGACTCCTGCACGCACCTCACAGGGGATTGAGTCCACAGCCCAATCATGTGCCCTGACTAGGAATTGAACTGGTGACACACATCGATTGGTTGCCTCCTACATGTGCCCCAACCAGGGTCAGGGATCAAGCCTGCCACTGAGGTACATGCTCTTGACCAGAATCAAACCCAGGACCCTTCAGTCCACAGGCTGACATTACCCACTGAGCCTTACTGGCTAGGGTGTGAAGTTGACTTTTTAAAAAATATCCTATTGATTTTTTTTTCAGAGAGGAAGGGAGAGGGATAGAGTTAGAAAAATCGATGAGAGAGAGAGACATTGATCAGCTGCCTCCTGCACACCCCCCGCTGAGGATGTGCCCACCAAGGTACATGCCCTTGACCGGAATCGAACCTGGGACCTTTCAGTCTGCAGGCTGACGCGACGCTCTATCCACTGAGCCAAACCCATCTCGGCTGAAGTTGATTTTTTTTAACGAGTGCAGACAGGTCCATTTTATTATAAACCTTTCTTTTCATACTTCAAAATATGCTAGTTATGAGGAAAAAATATATTAACTATTTAGCCAAGCATGCCTTGGAACTGATGCCCTCTAAGACACGTCTGTGCCCTGGGAGCCCCCTTGGGGTTTGTGGGAGGAAGAACGAGGGTGGGTTGGAGGCAGGAAAAGTCGTGGCTGGTCCAGGACACGTGCTTTCTCCTTTTCCTTAGGAGGAAGCTGGCGCAGCTCCAGGCAGCCTATCACCAGCTCTTCCAAGATTATGACAACCGCATGAAGAGCAGCCTAGTGAGCAATGAGCGAAACCGAGTATGGCGGGCACACCCCGGGGCCTGTCTAAACTGAGCTGGCTCCTCCCCTATGGAGCTCGCTCTTCCCAAATGTGAGGGAGGGATACTTGACTTATCTGAGAGTTTGGTGAAGGTCGCAGTGTGATGGCTCAGGGTAGACTACAGGGAGATGGGGAGACTGGGGCTGGGCGGCTTGCTGCCCATGGTGACCTGGGTTGGGTCTCCACCCCCTTCCCTGGGCTGGGTCCTCTTGCTAGCCATCACCAGTTTGGCTCCTGGCTCAGATTTCTCTGGCAATGATTCCATCTCAGGGTTGAAGTCAGTGGGGAGACCTTTTCTAATTGGTCCTTATTAGAGCTCTACTGAGTTCAGTTTTTTAAAATATATTTTTATTGATTTCAGAGAGGGTGGGAAAGGGAGAGAGAGAGAAATATCAATGATGAGAGAGAATCATCGATGGGCTGCCTCTGGCACACCCAACACTGGGATTGAGCCCGCAACCCCGGGCATGTGCCCTGACCAGGAATCGAACCATGACCTTCTGGTTCCTAGGTCGATGCTCAACCACTGGACCATGCTGGCTGAGCTGGGTACAGTTTTTAGTGATCACAATTTAAGAAGGAGCTGATCCAACACGAATATACGCAGAAGAGATTTATAAGGGTGAAGCCTGAAACCGATTACACAGGAAGAGTTAGTTGCCAAATTGCTGTCTTTTGATCTCTAAAGGGATGTCAGAGTGGTATGTGTGCATGCATGTGTCCTTGTGTCTGTGCATCTGTGCATGTGTCTATATGTGTATCTGTTTGTTTGTGTGCTCATGTATTTGTGCAATGACTGAATGCATCTGTGTGTGTGTGTGTGTGTGTGTATGTGTGTGTATGTATGTGGGTGTCTGGGAGGGACCAGCAGACCTTTGACCAGGTGGCAGAATGGAAGGATCGATGCGTTTCAGTCTAGCGGGTGCGTGGAGGAGTGTTAGTTTGTGAGACCAGCTCAGTGTGGAGCGGGCGGCCTCAGGAGGGCGTGTGGCTCTTGGCCTGTGATGGGCTGGAGGAGGGCGGTCCGGCTGGGATCCTGGGAAGGGGGTGTTGGCTTGGGTGGGGGCTTGTGCCAGATGTCCTCAGAGAGCCTCTTCAGCCTCCACCTTCCCGTGCCCTGCACATATTGGCAGGCCACCTGGGTCCGATCTTTTGTTCCTCGTGGTTCTTCTGGCCCGAAGTAGCAGCCGCCTGGGGGTGGCACGGCCCCAGGCCTGGGCCCGCTCGGCTTCATCAGCTGCCCTCGCTCCTCCCCAGGGAATGCAGCTGGAGGACCTCAAGCAGCAGCTCCAGCAGGCCGAGGAGGCCCTGGTGGCCAAGCAGGAGCTGATCGATAAGCTGAAGGAAGAGGCCGAGCAGCACAAGATTGTGATGGAGACCGTCCCGGTGCTCAAGGCCCAGGTGAGGGTCTGTGGTCTACAAGCCGGGGAGCAGGCCCCGGCCTGCCGGCGCTGGCACCTGGCGTGTCTCCGGTGTCATTGTGCAGTGGCTTCTCAGAAGCTCTTCGAGCCCCTTGATCTCGTGACTATTGCTCGGCCTCTCAGTGCACCTGGGGACTCTCTATGCCATGGGCCGCGGGGGGTGGGGGTGGAAGCGGGCTCTGCCTTCGCCCCTGGTGCCCGGCGCAGTGTCCAGTGAGTAGCTGATGGATGGGGGGGCACGTTCCCCTCTCTCGGCGTTGCCAGGCGGATATCTACGAGGCAGACTTCCAGGCTGAGAGGCAGGCCCGAGAGAAGCTGGCCGAGAAGAAGGAGCTGCTGCAGGAGCAGCTGGAGCAGCTGCAGCGCGAGTACAGCAGGTTGAAGGCCAGCTGCCAGGAGTCAGCCAGGTAGGCCTCGGAGCACGTGGCCCACACAGAGCAGAGGGGGATGGGTGCTGGGGGGGGGAGGGGGCCTCCAGCAGTGAGCTTCTGGCCCTCCATCTCTCCTCCTGCTGCCCTGTCCTTCCATCAGCTTCGCACCCCGCTCGGAGCTTGGCTTGCGCGTATTGATTGCATAGTTTCTCTTCTCAAAGGATTGAAGACATGAGGAAGCGGCATGTAGAGGTCTCCCAGCCCCCTGCGCAAGGTGAGAGCTGCAGGAGGGGGGGCTGGGGAGGGCAGGGAGCTGGCAGCCTGGGGGGGCTGGGTGGTGGGAGCTTGAACAGGCTGCTTCTCATGGGTCCACTCCCCACCCCAACCCCAGGGATGCTAAAGGGAAGGGGCTCATGGCAGTGACCTTGGTAATTGGATCCGATGGTCCGATCAGGTCTCAGTACTTTCTGTCCTCCCCCCCCCTGCAGTTTGTGCTGTAACCGGGTGCCTGTTCTCCTTCTGCAGCTCACCAGTCCTTTCACCCCGCCTTGTTCAGCCAGAGGAGAAGCCCCCCCGAGGAGCCACCCGACTTCTGTTGCCCCAAGTGCCAGTATCAGGCCCCCGACATGGACACCCTGCAGATCCACGTCATGGAGTGCATCCAGTAGAGCCGCCTGCCAGCGATCAGCCCCGGACAGTGCAAGCTCCGCTTTCCTCTCCCGCCTGCCTCGTGCCAGGCGAGGTGACGAAGAGCTGGCTGCTGCTTCGAGCGCCCCGAGCTAGCTGCAGGGACTTCCGCTTCAGCTTCCCCGGCCGCTGGTTTGCCTCTCTCAGGGCCCACGGGCTCCCAGCCTGATGCTGTGCTTTGTGTCCGTTCTGTCTGCTTGAACCACTTGCCTCTTGGGCTCCCTCTTCCACCTCCCCTTGGGGAAGTCAGGAATCAAGGTCAAGGCTCTCAGAGAAGGACTGCTTCCCAGCCTGAGATGGGAGGGAGCCCTTCCTTCTGGCCCAGCTCCAGCGCATGCGCTGCTGGCACAGTCCTGGGCTGTGTGTTCTTCCACTGGGAGGCTGCACCACGGCATTTGCCTTGTTGCCAGCCTTTTTATCGTCGTAAATAATGTCGCGGTGAAAATGCATTGGGTCAACCTTGTGTGTCTTGGGGTCAGATTCTTAGAAGCGGCCACACTGAGCATGTGCAAACGGGGTAGACGGTGCCGGTGCTCTCCGGTGTGGTTTCCTGCTCTCCCCTCGTTCCCCATAGCCTTGCCCTGGTGAGGGGTGTCAACCTGTGGGCTTTTGCCATCATGTAGTTGTCATTAAGAGTGAGCTCGAGCATCTTTCAGAGCTTCGGGGTCCTTTCCAATTCTGGCGTGAATGGCTTGTTTGCATCGGTTGACCAGTTTGCTCTTGAGCTGTTAGTCTCTTGATCCTCGCTTTGTAGGAGCTCTTGGGTCATTAGCAGGGTCAGCTCTTCCACGTGGTGGAAGTGGCAGTGACCTTTCTCCCACCATGACTCGGTACTAGCGTGGTTTGGACTTGAAGTTTGTTATCTTTGTGTAGTCACATTTACCCACCCTTCCTCCACTGCTTTGGGTTTGGAATTGTGGCCACCGCATGGTCTGACGGGGTAGCGGGGGGGATGTTTCTCACAAGTACACTTTTTAAAAATATATATATTTTTATTGATTTCAGAGAGGAAGGGAGAAGGAGAGAGAAACATGAATGATGAGAGGGAATCATTGATTGGATGCCTCATGCATGTCTCTGACCAGGGATTGAACCCACAACCTGGGTATATGCCCGGCCCGGGAAGCGAACCGTGACTTCCTGGTCCATAGGTCAACGTTCAACCATGCTGGCCAGCTGCAAGCACACTTAAAAGAAAAAAAGAAAAAATATGTATATATTGATTTCAGAGAGGAAGGGAGAAGGGGGGAGAGAGATAGAAACATAAATGATGGATGCAATAGAAATACCATTGATCAGATGCCTCCTGCACGCCCCCTATTGGGGGTGGAGCCCGCAACCTGGGCATGTGCCCTAATCAGGAGTTGAACTGTGACCTCCTGGTTCATAGGCTGATGTTCAACCACTGAGCTACACCAGCCAGGCTCACAAGTACACTTTTCCTTTTCCCAACACCGAAGCATGCTCTTGTCCTTCCCGAGACCATCGCCACCCAGTGTGAGTGGTGGCAGCCATGTTTCATCATGTTCCAGAAGCCTGTGATACTGTTCCAGCAGATGTGAGCGGGAGGAGGGGCTAGGCTGCAGTGAGATGGAGCTGTGAGACCAGCTGTGCCCTGGGCGATGGCTACTGGCTTTGTGCTTCTCACAGGGTGACCAAAGGCACGTAGGAGTCCTTCTCTGACCAGCTCCCCCTTCTGAAGGGGGGGTGAAAGAAAGTAGGTATGACACAGGAACAGTGAGAGATGGACATTCTTTTTTGGGGGGGACTTTCCCGAGGCTCCCGTAATGGCACCCATGAGGGCTGCACAGCACTGGCAGCAGTCGGGAGCTTTACAAGCATCCCTGCCCGGGCCCTGGACCCTCTTGAGTCAGAGGCTGACCATGGCACTGGGCTGTGGTCGGAAACAGCTGCTCTTTTTAAATATATATATATATTTATTGATTTTAGGGAGGAAGGAAGAAGGAGAGAGAGATAGAAGCATCAATGTTGAAAAAGAATCATCGATCGGCTGCCTCCTGCATGCCCCACCCTGGGAATTAAGCCTGCAACCCGGGCATGTGCCCTGACCGGGAATCCAACTGTGACCTCTTGGTTCATAGGTCAACGCTCAATCACTGATCCGTGTTGGCCAGGCAACCACTGCTCTTTCGAACCTTCCCTCTTGCCTGCTTCCTTTGATGAGGCCAACTCTACATGCTACACCAGAGATTTTGAACCAGGCTGTTTGCCCAGAAGAGGGATTCTTTCTTCTTTCTGGCTTTGCTCCGGTTGGGTTTCTAGAACAAGCGGTGGGATTCTTCTGGTGAGGGAAGTGGTTTGCCTGCCTTATTAACTCTGGCCCCTTGATTCTCATGAGCCTGGCTTTGGGAAGTAGATAGATAGCTAAAAGCACATCCTGCCAGAACCTGTGTTGTTCCCCGTTGCTCGTGCTTAAGAGAAATCCAGATGGCCAGTTAGCACAACAGGAAAGCGTTTCTCTTTCACCGCTCACTAAAACAACACAGACTCCAGCGGAACAGAGAGTAATTTCAAAAGTGCAACAAACGATGTCTGGTGCCCTGCTGGCGAGGTGCAGGGGATCGGCCCGTGGTGCCACCCCTGTGGACTGGTTTGGCAGAATGGACATTCTCAGCCTGTGTAACTGTAAGAGACAGTCAGGTACTGTGACTTTGGCATTGGAGACATGCTCACTGCACCATCATTTAGAAATTTAAAAAATATGTTTTTATTGATTTCAGAGGGAGAGGGAGAGAGAGAGAAACATCAATGATGAGAGAGAATCATTGATCGGCTGCCTCCAGCACGCCCCACACTGGGGATGGAGCCCGCAACCTGACTGGGGATCAAACCTTGACCTCCTGGTTCATAGGTTGATGCTCAACCACTGAGCCACGCTCGGCCAGGCTGCACCATCATTTGTAGCTGCCGAAAGTTGTGAAAGGAGGCTTTCCTGTGGACCACATGGGCCCGCACAGCCAGGGTGGCGAGCATCTTGCAGTGTGGAACATGCTTTGTAGCAGGCTGGTGTGAAAAAGCCAGTAGATAAAATTACGTATAAGGTATGACCCCAGGAAAAAAGTAAAAGCTGCACACCCTGCTCCCATTTGGGTGGGAAAATGGTATTGCCATTGTCTTTTGAACAAGACCCTTTCTCTCAAGGATACAAACTGCAGTATTTGTGCATGGAAGTAATATATGATGCTTTGTTAAGTGAGCTGTGAGAATATTTGTAACTTTTCTATGTAAATGTTTGCATAACATTAGGAATAGCTTCTCTTTGAATGCTTGGTAAAACTGCTTAGATCTAATGGATTTCATAAGGGTGAGGGTAGGTTTTAAACCACTGATTCAATGTTCTTGAAATTGAATATAGTTGTACTCAGGTGTTTTGTTTCTTGAGTAATATATTTTCTTAGCACAGTGTTCAGTTAATCCCTTCAAATTTACTGCAATAAATTTATCCTGTCATTTAAAAATCTCTGCTGTACTGTATTATATACTTTTTGCTCCTAACATTTCTATTCATAATGTGTAACTTTAAAAAATCAATCTTTCCAGATGCTTGCCTAGTTTATTTCTCTTTTCAAAGGTGTCTGGGGAATCCTTTAAAAAATGTTTCCAGCCCTGGACAGTGTGGCTCAGTGGGTTGGAGCATTGTCCCATGCATAGAAAGGCCGCTTCCTGGTCAGGGCACACACCTGGGTTTCAGGTTCGATCCCCAGTCAGGGTGTGTACGGGAGAGAGCTGATCAATGTTTTTCTCTTGCATGGATGTTATTTCTCTCTCCCTCTCCCTCCCTCTCACACCTTTTTGTGCTTTTTAAAGAATACATAGTTTTATTTCTTTCAGAGAAGAAGGGAGAGGAAGAGAGAGATAGAAACATCAATGATGAGAATCATTGATCGGCTGCCTCCTGCACATCCCACATTGGGGATCAAGCTTGAAACCCTGACTGGGAATCGAACCATGACCTGGTTCATAGGTCAATGTTCACCCATTGAGCAATACTGGCTGGGCACCTTTTTGTGCTTTTAAAGTTTCTCTATCCCAAAACAGGAGGCAGTAGGCTATATAATAATCCACAAATGTATATTCCACAGCTCTTTTAACTAGTCCCCTATGTATAGGCCTTTATGCTGTTCTCATTTTTCAGTATTATAAACAGTGCTAAATAAATATCCTGGTACATTTGTTTTTGTGCAATAGATATTTAAAAGGGGAATTGTTGGGTTGAAGTATAACCCCTTTTAAAAGTATTTGCCACATGGAATACTATGTAGCTGTAAAAAGAAGAATCTTTTACCCTTTGAGACAGCATGGAGGTACCTGGAGAGTATCATGCTAAGTGATATAAGCCAGTCAAAGAAAGACAAGGATCACATGATCTCACTCACATGTGAAATCTACCGTATTTTCTGGCGTATAAGACCACCCCCAACTTTTCCAGTTAAAATATAGAGTTTGGGATATACTCGCCCTATAAGATGACACCCGGTATGTAAGACAACCTTTGACTTTTGAGAAGATTTTCCTGGGTTAAAAAGTCATACACCGGAAAATATGCTAATTAATAGAAGAACGGATGAACAGAGTGGATCCAGAGACATGGAAGCATGGAACAGAGTGCAGAATATTAGAGGGAAGGCGGGGAAGGATGGGAAGAGATCGAAGAAAGAGCTTGTGTGCTTACATGCATGGCCCGTGGACACAGACAATAGGGTGGTAAAGGGCTGGGGTAGGGCAGGCTGGAAGGGGTCAATGGGGGAAAAGAGGGGACATATGTAATATCTCCAACAACATTCAAAACAAACCAAAACAAAAAGGTATTTGATACATATCATCAAATTGCCTCCCAAAGTTTGCACCAATTTGAACTCTAACCAATTGTGTATGAAAGACACCATTTTCCTGCTACCCACCCCACACAGAATATGTTCAATCTTTTACATTTTTGTAAAACTAAATACATATAGTAACCAAAATCACATCTCAGCGGCGTTCCACTTTTCTTTTGATTTTTATGTAATTGAATGATAATGTGTGCGACATTTGCACAGAGGCATCTTGTTGTCTTGAGAACTGTCTGTTTGGGACACTCATGTTTTTTGTATTGATTGGTAAATACTCTGCATGTTCAGAATATCAAATCTTGATCCTCATTGGAAAATACTTTCCGTTCTCACTGCTGCATTTTAACTTTGTTCACAGTCCCTTTCTACGCATAAATTAAAAATGTAAATGTATTCATGTGATCAGTTTTTCATGATGTTTCCTGGATGTTGTGTCCTACCAAAAAAGTGATGATTAAATTATAAGACTCTCCACTCACAAAATCCTTTAGGGTTTTAAAGTTTTAATCTACGGGAAACTAATGTCAGTGGTAAAGGATATCGGGATCTAACTTTGTTTTCTCTCCAAAGTTTTAGTCAGGTATCCCAACACCATTTATTGACTAACCCATATTTCCCCACTGAGTTGAAATATTATCTTCACCAAATTATAAATTCCCATCACCAAATTATTGCATATTTGTTCTTCCAACTAATTTAGGTTGAATGACTCCAGGATGACCTCTGAGGGAATGATGGGAAGGATGTAGTAGGTGATGTGGGGAATGGAGTGAGGAAGAGAGAGAGAGAGAGAGAGAGAGAGAGAGAGAGAGAGAGAGAGAGAGAGAGAGAGAGAAGGGGGGAGGAGCCTCTTTAGCAGAAAAAAATGGTTTCTTGACAATGTTGGGAGCAAGACTGACAGAACTCAGCTGGGTGACATTTCGGAGGGGTCTGAGGTTCTCCAAGTCTCCCCAAACTATCTCAGGTCTCCCCATGAGACCTGGGAGGGAACTGGTGCTCTTGTAGTCACGACAGAGTCAGGGTGAGTTGGGAACACAACTACATTGTACTTTCATAACTTTCAGAATACGTTTCCATGCCCAAACCAGTTTGGCTCAGTTGATAGAGCAATGGCCTGCAGACTGAAAGGTCCCAGGTTCGATTCCGGTCAAGAGTATGTACCTTGGTTGCGGGCACATCCCCAGTGTGGGGCGTACAGGAGGCAGCTGATCAATGTCTCTCTCATTGATGTTTCTAATTCTCTATCCTCCCTTCCTCTCTGTGAAAAATCAATAAAATATATTTTTTAAAAAAGAATACGTTTCCAGTTGGGTTTCCTTGGCATCTCAACACTTTAGCTACATGCACACGGGACCCCATCAGCAAGTTCGGGGAGAGGCCAGAAGGTTCCTTCCGGGTCTGCAGACCATCACAAGTGACGATCTACCCGGGCGTCACCTTTAAAAATGGTTTCCCGGCAGCCTCTACCCAGATCCCAGAGTTGGCCTTCAGAGAGCACGGGGTCCCAGCTGCCCACTGGGGACGGTGACCGCTGGGTTCTCTGCCCCCCTCATGCAGTGTGAATGGGAGTCTCGGCTTTCCCCAGCTGGACCCAATAGGAGACTGCTCATCACAGACCACCTCGCATTTTCTGAGGGTGCTGCTGGATGGAGCGTGTCCTCAAGAAGGGATGGCACCCTGACCGGTTTGGCTCAGTGGATAGAGGGTGGGCCTGTGGACTGAAAGGTCCCAGGTTCGATTTCAGTCAAAGGCATGTACCTTGGTTGCAGGCACATCCCCAGTAGGGGGCATGCAAGGTGCAGCTGATCGATGTTTCTAACTCTTTTTCCCTCTCCCTTCCTCTCTGTAAAAAGTCAATAAAATAGATTTTTAAAAGAGGGAGAAGGGAAGGCATGCCCACCTCCTGCTGGTGTAAGAATGACTTGTTCGGTGGAACTGCAGAGGCTCCTGTGACTTCTAAGAGGAGGAAATGTGCAGTTGGAGGCCCTTGTCGCTAGGTGGCTGTCCATGCACGGGCTGTGACTTCATGGCACACTGGGCTGTGAGCCAAGGGAGAAAGAGATGGGTCCCCTTCAAACTCCTGCCCGGACAGTGGCATCTCCCCACACTGCCCAGGCCATAGACTTACCCGCTGATGTCACAATGAATTCCCAGTTCCAGTGGAGAGAAGGGATTCATCGTCTTGTCTCAACACGTGCATGTGACAGCCATCACAGCAGTGTGGCCGAGTGTCTTTTCCAAGCGCTGGACACAGCAAAACTCTCTCCCACGATCTCAGCTGCACGAATATCTTTGCCGTCTCCTCTGGAGAGGTGTGGGGTGTCTGTGTCCCCGACCCTGGTTCATGCCGGCTCGCCCCAGTGCAGCACAGGGGAAGTGAGGCTGTGTGGCCTCCAAGGCTGAGCCGTGGAAGGGGGTACCGATTCTGGATTGTTCCCTGGACTCCGTGCTCTGGGAACCCCGAGTGAAGGCCGGAGGGAGGATGGGCCGCCCCGAAGAAGCCGAGCTGCCCGGGGAGGCTGTGGGAGGTGCTCTGGTCCCCAGAGCCCCAGCTCCCCAGTAATCCCCGCACAGCAGGACCCGGAGGGAGGGGGCCCTCAGGGATTCAGCTCTCACCTGCCCGAGTCTTCCCCGAAGAGGCCCCAGACAGGGTGGATCAGAGGCAGCGAACACCTCGCCACTCCCCTCTGTCCCATGCCCTGACCCGCAAACTCTGATCCGTGTGCACAACGTGTGGCTATTTATTGTGGACACTATTGCAGTTGTCCCCCGTTTCCCCCCTCTTTGCTCATCTCCACCCAGCCCTGCCCACGCCCTCCTCCCCCGCTTCTCTGGCCCTCACCACCGTGTGGTCTATATCCAGGGGCTATGGATAGATGCTCTTGGTTAATCTCTTCATCTTCTTTTAAAAACAAACACACACACACACACACACACACATATATATATATATAGTTGATTTTTTATAGAGAGGAAGGGAGAGAGATAGGAAGTCAGAAACATCGATGAGAGAGAGACATCGATCAGCCGCCTCCTGCACGCCCCGCAGTGGAGATGTGCCCGCAACCAAGGTACATGCCCTTGACCGGAATCGAACCTGGTACCTTTCAGTTCGCAAGCTGATGCTCTATCCACTGAGTCAAACTGATCTCGGCTCTTCATCTTCTTTTATCCAGTCTCCCCAACCAGCTCCCCTCTGACCTTTGTCAGGCCATTCCATGCATCCATGCCTCTGGTTGTATTTCATGTCTCAGTTTATTTTGCTCATTGAATTCCACAACATAAGTGAGATCATAAGATATTTGTTTTTCTTTTACTGGCTTATTTTGCTTAGCATCATAATGTCCAGGTCCAGGCATGCTCTTGCGAAGGGTAAGAGTTCCTTCCCTTTTTGACAGGTCACTTGGCTGTTTCCCGATCTTGGCTATTATAAATAATGCTACTACGAACACAGGGTGCATATATTTTTTTCTTCTTAAAAATATCTATTTTTTTAAAAGCCAAAACCGGTTTGGCTCAGTGGATAGAGCATCGGCCTGTGGACTGAAGGGTCCCAGGTTTGATTCCGGTCAAGGGCATGTACCTTGGTTGTGGGCACATCCCCAGTAGGGGGCGTGCAGGACGCGGCTGATAGATGTCTCTCTCTCATCTATGTTTCTAACTCTCTATCCCTCTCCCTTCTTCTCTGTAAAAAATCAATAAAATATATTTTAAAAATATATTTTATTCATTTCAGAGAGATAGGGAGAAGGAGAGAGAGATAGAAACATCAATGATGAGAGGGAATCATTGATTGGCTGCCTCATGCATGTCCCTCACCAGGGATAGAGCCCACAACCCAGCATGTGCCCTGACCGAGAATTGAACCGTGACCTCCTAATTCATAGATCAATGCTCAACCACTGAGCCACGCTGCCTGGGCCATATATTCTTTCTAATAGATGCTTCAGAACTCTTGGGATATATTCCACACTGTTCTCCACAGTGACTGCCCTAGTCTGCATTCCCACCAACAGTGCAATAGGGTTCTCTTTTCTGTACATCCTCACCAGCACTTGCCATTTGTTGACTTATTGATGATAGCCATTCTGACAGGTGTGAAGTGGTACTCGTTGTTTTAACTTGCATCTCTCAGATGATTAGTGACATTGAGAATATTTTTCATATGTTCATTAGCCATCTATATGTCCTCTGAAGAAGTGTCTATTCTGGCCCTTTTTGCCATTTTTTTTCATATGTCGGTACTTTTAATGTTGTATACATCAAATTATAGCAAAAAAGACAACTATAAACAAGATGTAGCCCCTCCATTTCCGTGGTCAGCTCAGTGCGTTACAGTAAACCAAGTTTATATTCCGCCATCACGTACGGTTCTCCCATTAGTTCACTCCGTGATGGGTCATTAAGAGCATCTTCATATCCAATAGTCTCATCATTACCCCTCAAAATATCCAGTGAAAGGTTTGAGCTTACAAGAAATGGAAGACGCTGAACCTGTTGGACTGCCTTGAATTCCACTTGCAATTTTAGTGGAGCCAACAGACCCTGGATGTTTCTCAGGGTGGAAAAATTCATTTTATCTTGGTTGATCTGGAATTTTTTGTTCCTGATAATTCAAGAGGATGACCGGGCAAAAGTTCATTTTCCACAGAAGAAAAACCTTTTACAAGAAGATCGTGACTTTCAAAAGATCCACTTGCTGATAGCGCAGTAACAGGAATACTGTCCTTTAGCTGAGATCCAAGTCCTCTGTTATTCATCCTTAGCTCACTCTGCAAATGGCCTCTCAAGCCCGGTCCAGTTTTTAAAAATTGGGTGGTTTGTCTTCCTGGTGTTGAGTTGTATAAGTTCTTAACAGATGTATCATTGGCAAATATGTTCTCCCATACAGTGGGTCCCCTTTTCATTTTGTTGATGGTTTCTTTTGCTGTGCAGAAGCTTTTTATTTTGAAGTAGTCCCATTTGTTTATTTTTCTCCTTAGTTTCCTTTGCCCTAGGACAGTGGTCGGCAAACTCTTTAGTCAACAGAGCCAAATATCAACAGTACAACGATTGAAATTTCTTTTGAGAGCTGAAAACCTACTTCTGCGCATGGGCCATGAAGTTTCAATCGCACTGTACGTGCGTGCCTGCACATGATATTTTGTGGAAGAGCCACACTCAAGGGGGCCAAAGAGCCGCATGTGGCTCGTGAGCTGCAGTTTGCCGACCACTGCCCTAGGAGATGTATCTGACCAATATCTGAGATTTTGCTGCCTATGATTTCTTCTAGGATTTTTATGGTTTCACAACTTATATTTAAGTCTTTTATCCATTTTGAGTTTATTCTTGTGTATGGTGTAAGTTGGTAGTCTAGTTTCATTTTTTTTTGCATTAGGATAATGCTGGCCTTGTAAAAAGAACTTGAAAGTCTAGCTTTCTCTTGATTTATTGGAATAGTTTGAGGAGGATAGGTGTTAGTTCTTTGAATATTTGTTAAAACTCCCCTGGGAAGCCACCCAGGGTTTTTGTTTGCTGGGAGTTTTTTGATTACCGCTTCAGTTTCATCAGTTGTTATTGCCCTATTCAGGCTTTCTGATTCTTCCTGATTCAGTTTTGGAAGATTGTATTTTTCTAGGAATTTGTCCATTTCATCTAGGTTGTCCAACTTGTTGGCATATATGTAGTTGTTCATAGTACTTTCTTACAATCATTTGTATTTATATGGTGTCAGTTGTTACTTCTTTCATTTCTGATTTTATTTGGGTCCTCTCTCTTTGTGCCTTTTTCTTTTTTTTTAAAAGATTGATTTTAGAGAGAATGGAAGGGAGAGAAACATTAATTTGTTGTTCTATTTATTAATGCATTCATTGGTTGTTTCTTGTATGTGCCCTGACTGGGGATTAAACCCACAACCCTGGCATATCAGGACAATGCTCTAACCAACTGAGCTACCCAGCCAGGGCTCTCCTTGTTGTTATTTTAAAAAATATTTATTGCCAAGACCAGTTTGGCTCAGTGGATGGAGCGTCGGCCTGCGGACTGAGGGGTCCCGGGTTCGATTCCAGTCAAGGGCATGTATCTTGGTTGCGGGCACATCCCCAGTGGGGGGCATGCAGGAGGCGGCTGATCGATGTCTCTCTCTCATAGATGTTTCTGACTTTCTATCCCTCTCCCTTCCTCTCTGTAAAAAATCAATAAAATATAAAAAAATATTTATTGTTCAATTACAGATGTTCCTCTTCTACCTCCTCTTAGCTCCCCTCCTCCCAGTTCCTACCCCACTCGAGCCTTTCCCCTACCACTGACCTCATCCATAGGTGTAAACTCTTTGTCCAATCTCTTCCCACAGCCCCACAACCCCTTCCCCCCCAAGGATTGTAGTCTGCTTCCTTTCCATGCCCCTGATTCTATTATATTCACCAGCCTATTCTGTTCATCAGGTTTTTTATTCAATTGATTTTTAGGATCACTTGCTGATAGATATGTATTTGTTGTCACTTTATTGTTCATAATTTTTTATCTTTACCCTTTTCTTCTTCTTCCTCTTCTTAGAGAATACCCTTCAGCATTTCATATAATACTGATTTGGTGGTGATGAACTCCTTTAGCTTTTTCTTATCTGTGAAACTCTTTATCTGCCCTTCAATTCTGAATGATAGCTTTGGTGGGTAGAGTATTCTTGGTTGTAGGTTCTTGCTACTCATCACTTTGAATATTTCCTGCCTCTCCCTTCTGACCTGCATAGTTTCTGTTGAGAAATCAGCTGACAGTCGTATGGGTACTCCCTTGTTAGTAACTAACTGTTTTTCTCTTGCTGCTTTTAATATTCTCTCTTTTTTTTGCCCTTGGCATTTTAATTATGATGCGTCTTGGTATGGTCCTCTTTGGATTCCTTTTGTTTGGGGTGCTGTGCGCTTCCTGGACTTGTAAGTCCATTTCTTTCGCCAGGTAGGGAAAGTTCTCATTCATTATTTCTTCAAATAGGTTCAGTATCTTGCTCTCTCTCTCCTTCTGACACCCCCATAATTCTGATGTTGGTATGCTTGAAGTTGTCTCAGAGGCTCCTTACACTATCTTTACATTTTTGGACTCTTTTTCTTTTTGTTTTCCTGGTTGGGTGTTTTTTGCTTCCTCATATTTCAGATCTTTTTTTTTTTAAAAATATATTTTTTATAGAGAGGAAGGGAGAGGGATAGAGAGTTAGAAACATCAATGAGAGAGAGACATCAATCAGCTGCCTCCTGCACACCCACTACTGGGGATGTGCCTGCAACCAGGATACATGCCCTTGACCAGAATTGAACCCAGGACCTTTCAGTCCACAGGCTGACGCTCTATCCACTGAGCCAAACCAGTTTCGGCATATTTCAGATCTTCAGTTTGATTCTTTGGGTCCTATAGTCTGCTGTTGGATTTCTGTATATAATTCTTTATTTCAGACAGTGTATATTTAATTTCTGACTGGTCCTTTTCCTTTTTTTTTTTTTTTGGCATTCTCATTAAGATCCTTGAAGGTCTCACTAAGTTTCTCTGTGGTTTGTAGAAGATTCTTGGGTAACCTTATAAATGTGGTTTTGAACTCTGTGTCCAGTCGTTTGCTTTCCTCCATTTCTTTCATTCATGACATGTTTCTTGGTCTCTGCATTTTGACTGCTTCCCTGTGTTGATGGAGTGGCTTTATGTGCTAGTTGTCCTTTATGGCCCAGTAGCTCCGCCTCCCCAATCACCTGAGGTGGACACTCTTGGTGCACCCCTTTGTGGTCTGGGTACACAGTCTTGTTGTAGTTAAGCCTTGATTGCTATTGGCACACTGGGAGGAATTGATCTGCAGGCCAATTGACTGTGAAGATGAACTTTGTTTATAATGGAAGAACTGCTGTGCTGGAGACACCCCTATGGGGCAGGACTTGCTTCAGTGGGGCTTTGGTGCTCACCAAGTCTGCCTTTTGAGTGTGTCACTTATGCATGTGAGGAGTTGAAATCTGGTGTCATCTCACACTAACCTCTAGGTACACTGGTTCCTGGATCTCCAAGAAGGTGCAAGTCAGCTAATGTCTGAGGCCACCCAGCAGGAGCTACAGGGAGATTTGCTTGGAGTTTGAAAGTTTTGGAGTTATCTGACCCAGTTGCAATTTGTTAGGTTAAGCTGCTAGAGGGAAGGCCATTCATATGCAAAACCTGCTGCACACAGCTGGGTGGGTTTGTAAATTGGGTGGGGCGGGGTCTCAGGGAATCACTAGGCTAGGGCGTGGCAAACAGTGTTGGCTGCCAGTCAGCCCTCTCTGCCGAATTCTGTTCTGTGTCCCACGTCCTGTGCCCCAGCGCAGTAAACAATGATTCCTATGCACACCTCTGTGAGGCCACTCTCTCTTTCCCACCCGAAGGCCAACTGTCCAGTTTCTCCCTGTATGAGTCTGGGTCCCCAGAATCTTGCTGGAAACTGAAGTTCAGAGCTGTTGGTTACTTCTGTAACTCCCTCCCAAATGGAAAAAACAGCACAAGCCAGCCTGATTCACATGTGTCTCTGTACCTCTGCCTTTCTGAGCCTCTGCACGTCCTACCAGGTCTCAATGTACCTTTTTCTTTCCTTCTAGTTGTAGAACTTCCACTCCACCAGCTTTCTTGTGGTTCTGATGATGTCTGTTTTGTCTTTTAATTGTAGTTTTGAAATATTTGTGCGAGGCAGCAGTTTAGGTGTTCACCTATGCTGCCATCTTGGTTTCTCTGGATTCCTCCTCTTTGAATGGGGTTTGGAAGTGCGCAGACGAGGCCCAGCTGTGATGCAAGGTAGGCTGCTGCTGCTGGGCCTTGAGCCTTCTTTTGGAAGCTCTGGGGCTCTCTGACCTGCAGTTTGACAGGTTTTAGGAGGAGAAAGGACAGGCCATTAATATGCAAAAGCCAATGTGCACAGCTTGGGTGGGGTTGTAAATTGGGTGGGATGGGATCTCTGGAAATCACCAGGGTGGAGCAAACAGAGATGGCTGCCAGTCAGCCCTGCACTGGAGAGCTCCTGGGTCTCCACATCCTGTGCCCCCGAAAAATGATTGCTGGGAACACCTATGAGAGAAAGCCTCCCTTGCATTCCTGTCCTGATGCCAGAGAGTCCAGTTTCTCCCTGTATGTGTCTGGGTCCACCAGAGTCTCGCCTGGAACTGGAGTTCAGAGGAAGCAGTAGCTTGTATCTCCTTCCCGATTAAAAGAGCAGCATATCCAGCTGCCAGCAGTTTCCATGCCTCTGCACCTCTTATCAGTCCCTTTTAGAATATATTTTTTTAAACTTTTAAAAATTGATTTTTTACAGAGAGGAAGGGAGAGGGACAGAGAGCCAGAAACACTGATGAGAGAGAAGCATCGATCAGTTGCCTCCCGCACACCTCCCACTGGAAATGTGCATGCAACCAAGGTACATGCCCTTGACCGGAATCAAACCTGGGACTCTTCAGTCTGCATGCTGACACTCTATCCACTGAGCAAACTGGTTAGGGCTTAACTTCCTTATTAAGACTGCTTTCTCTGTGCCCCATAGATTTTGGGTTGTTGTGTATTCATTTTCATTTGTTTTCAGGTCATTTTAAAATTTCTTCCTCGAGCTCATTGACAACACATACATCACAACATATGATTTAGCCTACACGTGTTTAAGTGTTTTCGAGTTATTTTTATCATGGTTGATTTCTAGTTTCATGCTATTGTGATCCAAGAAGATAAGATTTCAAGCTTTTTGCATTGGTTAAGACTTATTTTGTGTCCTAACATGTGGTCTATCTTTCATAATGTCCCATATGCACTTGAGATGAATGTATATTCTGCAGCTTTGGGATGAAATGTTCTGTAAATATCAATTAAATCCATCTGATCTAGTTTGCCATTTAAAGTCACTGTTGTCTTGTTGATTTTTTTGTCTGGAGGATCTATCCAGTGATGACAGTGAGGTTTTAAAATCCCGTACTATGACTGCATTGCTATTGATCTTTCCCTTAAAGTCCCAAGAGTTTTTAAAACATATTTAGGTGCCCATTATGTTGGGTGTGTATGTGTTTACAAGGGTTATATTTTCTTGTTAGAGTTATCCCTTTAGTATTATGTAGTGACCTTTTTGGCTGTTGTTAATGGCTTTTGTTTTGAAGTCTATTTTGTCAGATGTCAGTATTGGTAACCTAGCTTTTTTTGTTGTTGTTTCCATTTGCATGGAATATATTTTTTCATCCCTCCACTTTCAGCCTCTGGGAATCTTTTGTTCTGAGGTGGGCACATGGGTCATGTTTTCTTATCCATTCAGCTACCGTATGTCCTTTGACTGGAGCATTTAATCCTTTTACATTTAAGGTTATTATTGACAAGTAACATGTGTGCTGACCACCAGGGAGTCCATGGAATATGGTAGGCATTGGGGACACAGCTGGCAGTGGGCAGCAGTGGAGGTGCTGCTGGCCCTGATGGGCCCTGACGAGAGCAGGGCCCTGGCGGGATGGTGGAGCAGGTGAGTGGGCAGTGCCAGGCCAAAGCGGGTGTGAGCGGGGCCTGACTGACTTGCTGATCGCCTCACAGACAGCGACCAGGCCAAAGGGGTGGGGGTGTGCCAGGTGGGGCTACAGGGCTGTGAGGCTGGGGGGTGCGACCTGGGGCCCGATCCCCACAAGCCACCCTGCGGGACCCCATCTGTGCATGAATTTGTGCACCGGGCCTTAGTAAGAAATATAAAGGAAAACAGAGAAAAAGAAAAAAAAAATAGAAAAGTATATAAAAAGGAAAAGAATAACGGGAAAGCCGAAACCGGTTTGGCTCAGTGGATAGAGCATCGGCCTGTGGACTTGAAAGGTCCCAGGTTCGATTCCGGTCAAGGGCATGTACCTTGGTTTCGGGCACATCCTCAGGAGGGTGTGTGCAGGCAGTGGCTTATCGATGTCTCTCTCTCATCGATGTTTCTGACTCTCTATCCCTCTCCCTTCCTCTCTGTAAAAAAATCAATAAAATATATTCAAATATATATATATATATTTTTTAAAAGAATAAAGGGAAAAAAGTGGAGTTTTCCGCAGCAGTTTAGTGCCTGCTGTAATCTCCCTTTGGGTCTGCTGTTTGTGAATGTAGTTGGATCTCGCTCCAATATTGGTTCTAGGCCTCAGGGGAGGTTCTCTGGTGTAAGGCAATGTCAGACGCTGTCTATGCTTTGCCCTTGACAACCTGTCTGAAACGAAAAGTGGTCCATAGTTTGTGGCTGCCTCTGGTGGGCTTGGTTGAGCCTGGGAAGGACTAAGCCATGCTCCAAGGCCTGGTTTTACCAGCACAGGGCCTAGGGGCAGGTCAGCCAATGTCCAAAGGCAGCCTAGGAATCCGCCTCTGCCGGCCTCAGCCTGCCAGGCTTAGTCACCGCACAGGCTGTCTCGGAAAGAGCCTCTGGCGGAATCCGGAGTATGGGACGATTGAATCTCCTGTGAAGGGGAGGGCTGTTCAGATTTCGGGGAAGATGGTGCATGTGTTCCTTGCCCCAGAGCCACAGGTCTGAGTCTGTCCCAGATTTTTTTCCATGACCTTAGTGGGGGCAGAGCCCCTAGTAGTCAAGGGGGTGGGACTTCTGGAACACAGAGGTTGGGGCTGCCTGAAGCCCGAAGGGTTTTTCTATCTGATCTCCTGAGAGCGGGAAATGCCAGTTTCATGGGAAAGTGAGGGGAATGCCCCCCCCCCCTCTCCGCACACCGCCAAAGCCAGTCTGTAACATCCCCTGAGACCACTCAGACCCCTATGCCCTAGCCGATACTGATACTGCTGACGCCTCAGCAGAGCTTAAGACGCAGGGTGAGGCGAGAGGGACTGCAGAGGAGGGGTCATTGCTTTTCTCCAGGCTGATGCTGCTCTGAGGGGATGGTTTCTCCCAAGAAAAATGGCAACTGCAGTAGCAGAGGATGACCCAGCCCTAGGATCCTAGGGGCTGCTCTCCCACATCTCTTCCCAAAGCCACCCACCCCAGACTCTCTTCAGGCAACTCCCGTCTGCACCGCCCTTCCTCTGCAGGAGCCCAGGGTAAGTGGCTGTGAAGAACTGTGCATTGGCCCTTTAAGAGGGTGGCTTTGTCTCCAGCAGGCTCTGCCTCCCCTTGGTGGACATACCTGGCTGCCTCTCACAACTGAATGCTATGAGGGTGCCCATTCCTGGCTCTTGTCTTCCGGGTCGGGGACCCTGGTCTGGGATTAGACTTCACAGCTGAGAGATCCCTCCAAACCCTGGCCTGCCACCTGTAGGAGCAGGGCCAGCCCCTTTAGGGTCTCTGCCTTCCTACTAGTCCTGAGGCGGCTTCTTCTGCCAGTCCTTGGCTAAAAGTCTCCTCTTCACATAGTTGTTAGTTGGTGATTCAGGGTGACTTTTTCCATTTTAGTTGTAACTTCCAGTTTGGTTCTGGGAGTCGTTGCTAGCAAGACCCACCTACTCTGCCAATAACTTGAGCCAGCCCCCCCCCCCCAACATGTGGCTGTTTTAAGTGGCTTAACCTTGGGGGTGATTTTTTATGCAGCCAGAATGATGGCTACAACAGCAAAAACAATGAAATATGGATGCTAAGCTTTACATGACACTGGCTTTGTGTGGGTCCTTATTCCAAGCACTTTAACTATATTCACTTGAATTACTTACTTCTCAAGACAGTGCTGCCAGGTGGCTATCCTACCATCTCCAGTCGCCAGACCCAGAAGCCTAGGTCCAGAGCCGGTGGCAATTGGTTAAAGGTCACCTAGCTCTCAAGGAGAGGGCCTTCGACTGAGTCCTTGCAGTCTGGCTACAGAGCCCATGCTCAGAACCACTGCCCACATGTCAGGCTGCTTCTGGTTCTGCTTCCAGCACCTGAACTTGCACTGGGCGGGCATGGGGCAGAGGGCAATGCCAGGGGACGTATTCAGCTTTCAGGTTTTGTTTAGGAAATTTGCTGAGGGACCTTAGGGAGCCAGACCAAAAAACAAACAAACAAACAAAAAAACACCTCACCTCCAAAACCTCTCTAGGGTGAAGAGAAGTGGGGTTCACAGGGTTTTCTTATCTTAGACCAGGAGTGGGGAACCTTTTTTCCTCCAGGGGCCATTTGGATATTGTATAACATCATTCACGGGCCATACGCAATCATCCACTTAGACATTAGCCTGCTATATGGTCAGACATTTAATGAACTCACCCCTAAACCCTTGGCAGGGCCAGACTAAATGATTTCGTGGGCCTTACACAGCCCACAGGCCAGATATTCCCGACCAGTCATAGGATCTAGGACACCTTGCCAACATTCCAGCGCAACTACCACACCCGAGAGTATGATCAAGTGGCAGTGTTGTCTCAGAACATCAAGGAAAGAGATGAACCAAAAGATCAGAAGTGACTTAAATGAAAAGAATAGTTTTTATTTCCAACATTCTCCATGAAGGGCAAGCTTTTATTTTGAGCCGGTGATGCTCCATGACGTTAAGTAAATTGCGCACAACAGTAACCTCTTGCCATCCTACGTGCCTGACAGCACATGACTAGGGAAGAACGAGAAACAGACAGCAGGCCCAGTCTAGAGAGCCCAGGAGGAGAACAACTTGTTCAGGACAGGAGGGGCTGAGCCAGGATGAGTAGAGAATGATGGTACAGCCCTGTCCTGGAATCTGTCAGTCTTCCCTGATTCCCCCGACACCATTCAAAGGCTCCCCTACTGCCCCAACATCCTCACATGTACGTACACACTGAGTGACCAGATTATTATGATCTCTGAACACATAATAATCTGGCCACTTAGTGTATATACATTTATATTAGAGGCCTGGAGCATTAATTCGTGCATGGGTGGGGTCCGGCCAGCCTGGCCAGGGGGTAGGGGACATAGGCAGTTGGTCTGTCTGCCTGCTGGTCGAACTCCTGGTTGGGGCAATTTACATATTAACCTTTAATTATATAGGATATACACTGAGTGGCCAGGTTATTATGCTTTCAGAGGTCATCATAATCTGGCCACTCAGTATATACTGTATACATACTAGAGGTCCGGTGCATGAAATTGGTGCATGGTGGTGGTCCCTAGTCTGGCTGGTGATTGAGGCGTAAGTGTTTGGCATGGAAGGTCAGGTCCCAGCTGACCTCTGGGCTTTGGGCAGCACCTGGGCCCCCAGGTCCTTGTGCGCCCCCCTTCACCTGAGTCATGGTGCCCAAGTCCTCACATGAGATGTGGTGAGCACGACCAGACACTGTGGGCCAGGACACAGCGTGGGCCTCTGGGCCACCCAGCATGCTGCATGGAAGCTGGTCAGGCAGCCCACTCTCTCCCAGCTGGCCTTGCAGACTGGCACCTGGGTGAACCCAAGGGAAGCCTGACTGACCCCTGCAGTTCTGGTGATTGCGGCCTGGCTCACCTGGAAGATACCACATAGGTGCAATGTGGGCTCCTTGCAGGTGCCTGGCACCTGAGCAAGCCCTGGCATCCAGGGGGAAGGTAGCAGGAGGAGTGAGAGCCAGCTCAGTAGACACCCCACATTCTCACCTTACTTCATCCCTGTCACCCATCCCCTCCAGGGAGCCGGTGAGAGGTCACAGCTTGTCGTTGACACCCGCCATGTTCCGTGTCACCCCCTGGTGGTCAGTGCACTTCATAGCGACCGGCCAAACTCCCGGTCTCCTGGTTGAATGACAGGCAGAGGGGACAATTTGCATGTTAAACTTTTATTATATAGGATACACCCTGGTATTCATTGGCTCTCCATTTAAAAACTGCCAAGTGCTCTAAGTAAAGAACTTCATGATACATACAAAAGCATAAAAGGCGGAAATTGTCATCCACAGACATGGCCTTTCCCCACTCCTTTTCTGTGGAGGGTAGAATTGAAGGAAAGCCTCACAGATTCTAAGCCTTGTTGTGTAGACCCTGTATAAGCCCCTCTGCTCAAACCAGAAGGGAGCAGGAAGGGTGATGGCACCAGCAACCTGCACCTGGTGTGCTGGCTGCTCGCTCCAGCCTCTGCTGATTTGGATATTAAGGATGCTGGGCAGGCAATTTAAAATGCCACCACACTCCCCTACTACAAATCATACAAATCGGCACCTTCTTTTTTCACCAAGCTTTTTCCTAGTAGTATGTTTTTAAAAAATATATATTTTTATTGATTTCAGGGAAGAAGGGGAGAGAGAGAGAGAGAGAGAGAGAGAGAGAGAGAGAGATCAATGATGAGAGAGAATCCATTGATCGGCTGCCTCCTGCTCACCTCACACTGGGGATTGAGCCCACAACCTAGGTATGTGCCCTGACTGAGAATCGAACTACTGTGACCTCCAGGTTCATATCAACCCCTGAGCCATGCCGGCCAGGCCCTCATGGTACATTTTTGACTAGCTTCCAGACTTCTGTAAATGTTGATCTGATACTTTTTGCCGGGTCGTTAGTTGCTTACGTGAGGAATGGAGCCTTGGATTCCTCCTGTGCCCTTTGTTGGCAAAGTCACAAAGAACATCCATGCTTTGTACTGTTTTAACCAATAAATATCCAAATTTTCATAAATGAACAAAATGTACTAGAATCATAACGGAAGAGTGAGGAGCAGAAGAGAGTGCACAGTGTTGTAAAATGGCTGAATTCTCTTCTGTTCTTTGATAATTAATTTCTAAAAAATGGGCAAGAAAGGAAAAAGAAAAAAGGAGCAAGAAAGAGAGGAAGAGAAAGATAGAAGGATGGGGTGAAGGAGGAAGACAATAGGAAGGAAGAAAGAGAGGGGAAGGGGAACAAGGGAAATAGGAGGAAGGAAGAAAAAAAAGCCAATCATCAAAAAAAGAAGAGATAATGAATAAAACAATAACTTGTGAGAGTTTTAATTATATGTTACTGTTTTAAGTATTCTAAAAAAAAAAAGAAGAGAGAGATGTATAGGTGGAGGGAGGACTGAGACCCTCCCTGTAGCCACTACAGCAGCTGCACGCTGTCAGGTGAGATGCTTCATTGTCGTCATGACCACCAGCAGTATCCCCATCGATAGCACCTCTCTCCCTCCAGCTCACAAGGTTCTCCACGTTCTCCATGGCAGACTGTTCACACAAGTCGAGTAATGGGGACTGTCCTGACCCTGCCACTTACCTGAAAGAACCCCCAAAACCAGACCCAATAGATGAAACACAGGCGTAAAGAAAACGGGCCACAAGCACTGAAGGGCAGTGCTGTCTGGAGGTGTGCCCTGCCTCTGCCCCAAGACTGTGTGGGGAGGGGTTTCCATTGGCCACCCCGCATTTAGGAGAAGGAACTGAAGTTCTCAGCACCTGGAGTTGGGGGGTTGAGGCCCAGAGGAAGAGTGGCAGAGGGCTAGAACCCCATGTATCCATGGAGGGTCCCCCTGGAGTATCCCACTGACCACTGATCAGCACAGTGCGTGAGGGACTGCGTGAGGCGGGGCGATAGCCACTGAAGGGGTGAGCGGTACTACCATCCAGCCCTCCCTCAGGACAGGGGCTGGTTGGTGACTGTCCCCGGCGGCCAGGATGACAGGCCTCACAATTCGGGGGGCATCGGGTGGGGCGCTCAGAAGAGTCTTGCCTCAGTAGTGTGGGAAAAATGACTCTTATACAGAAAGGGCCCACACAGCGAATCTTCAGAGCCAGACTAAAGTATCCAAGTCATCTAACAGCATCCAGAACAAAGCTCAAGAGATGCAGGGTGGGACAAAATAGGTTTACAGTTGTTTGTGTGGAAAATTAAACAATAAATAAAAAAAAAATGACACAAGAATAAACTCTGTTCCACACACTCCCAACTGTAAACCTACTTTTGCTCCACACTATACGTCTAGGACTAAAAAGATACCCAGCACTTGGGGGAGGAGGACGGGATCGTAATGTCTAGCATCCAGAAACCTATCAGAAGCAGAAAAAACAACAACGACCAATACTGAGGAGAGGAATCATGCAAGAAAAGGCTGGAAAGAAAGAAAAACGGCCTTTTATTTGTAGAGATGATCGCCACAGAGAAAGTCTGATGGTTTCTACAAAAGAGCTACTAGACTAATCAGGGAGTTTAGCAAGTTTGCAAGGGGCAAGATCATTTTTAAAAAATATATTTTATTGATTTTTTTTTTACAGAGAGGAAGGGAGAGGGATAGAAAGTCAGAAACATCGATGAGAGAGAGAAACATCGATCAGCCGCCTCCTGCACATATGCCCCCGACCGGAATCGAACCTGGGACCTTTCAGTCCACAGGCCGACGCTCTATCCACTGAGCCACACCGGTCTCAGCAAGGGGTAACATCTTTTTAGAGAGAGCAACTATTAGAACTAAGAGGCTTAGTTCTCCCTGTTACCATAGGAGACACCCCCACTTGCCCTTTTGAAAAGCATTTACTTTCGAAAGCTTGTACCTTCTCCGTCTGCCTCTTTGAAAGCATCAATCTCTTTGCTGCAGGAGACAAGAAACCAGCCTGGACTGGCCACTCGGCCCTGCCTCCCGGTGCAGAAGACCGGCACGCTCATCCCCAGAAAGCCACGTGGCGAGTCCACGTCTTAGGATGCGGATGCACCGACACCTGCCTCCCGCGAGCCTCGAGCGCATTCCCGGCAATCCCTCAGGCGGCCCCAGAGGCAAGGACAAGGGTGGACCCTCCAAATATGAGGGTCCTTTGCCTGCCTTCTGCGACGCAGGCAGCCTGTCCTCAGGTCATACGCAAACTGGGCACGGGAGTCAGGGGACCGCGGCGGTGGCGGCGCCACAACCAAGCCGCGCGGCCCGAGGCGGGACCACTCGCCTTCTGCTGGCTGAGGCCTCGCACAAACCCAGCGCTGAGCCACGCACCCCTCAGCCAGACCCCGGGGCCAGGAGGCGTCCGAAGGTGGTGAGACTGGCATGAGGAAGCTCAGGGTGTGGACGAGACAGAGGGGTACCCCCAAACACGGTGTGGATGAGAAACAGGGACAATGCCCTCGGCAGTTGCTCTCCCTGTCTCTCCACAGCAGGGCGCAGGCAGCCCGCACCCAGGCGCAGTGCAGGAGGCATGTTTCTTTTGTTCAAGGCCCCGCAGCCCTCTGCCCCAGGAGTATCTTTTTCACGGGCCTGGGAAGCCGCGCTTAGAATGGAAACATCCAGTTGGCGTCCCTGCCCCCCTGTCCCCTCCCCCGCCCCCGTGTCTGTGGGTGGATAGCAGCCCAGCTTCAGGGGCCCCCTGGCTCCAGGTTGCAGAACCAGGTCCCGTCGCACAGAAACAAGGTACTCATTGCCCTCCACTCGAGCTGCTCCGGCACAACGCCAGCGGGCGGCCTAAGACCCACACTCATTCCTTAGGGATCTGGGGGCCAGCAACCCGCAGTCAGCGAGCCAGGAGATTCAGCTTCCGGGGAGGATCCGGCCTGGCTGCGGGTGGCCACCTTCTCCTGTGTCCCCACATGGCCCCTCCTTGGTGCACGGGATGGAGAAAGGGAGAGAGGGGAAAGGAGGGAAGGAGGGGGAAAGAGAGAGAGGGTGAGAGTGAGGGAGGGAGAGAAAGAGAGAGAGAGATAAGAAGGAGGAGGACAAAGAGGAGGAGGAGGGGGAGTCGGGAGAGGTAGTACAGGTGAGCTCTGGTGCCTTCTTATAAGGAGGCTAATATTTAAAAAAAATATTTTTATTGCTTTCAGAGAGGAAGGGAGAGGGAGAGAGAGAAACATCCATGATGAGAGAGAATCCTGGATTGCCTGCCTCCTGCAAGTCTCCCACTGGGGATCGAGCCCACAACCCGGGCATATGCCCTTGAATGGAATGGAACCTGGGACTGTTCAGTCTGCAGGTTGATGCTCTATCCACTCAGGGAACCGGCCAGGGCAAGGAGGCTGCTCTTGTAGGACCTCATTTAACCTTGGTTACTTCCTAAAAGGCCGCATCTCCCAATACAGCCACTCAGAGTTTAGGGCTTCAATGTATGACTTTGAGGCAATGGGGGGACACAACAGTCGGTCCCAAACACCAGGGAACTGCCTGTCCCACGGGGCTCAGTTGAGCAGCGAGCTACGAACCAGGTCACTGTTTGATTTCTGGTCAGGCGCGTGCCCGGGTTGCGGGATCGGTCTCCAGTGTGGGGCGAACAGGAGGCAGCGGATCAATGACTCTCTTATCTTTGATGTTTCTCTCTCTCTCCCTCTTCCTTCATTCATGAAATCAGTAAAAATATTTTTAAAATAAAAACCCCACAGAATCCCCAGTGATCTGATACCGACGGTCACCCCAGTTTCCAGCTACGTTTAGGATGAATTATATATGAGACCTGGTGGTGCGAAGGTCTCTTGTTTGAGGACGAGTTCCGTGTTGGCGGTACAAAAGGGCTACATTTCTCTCTGCCCTTGGAATCTCTTAGCAGATTGCCGGGATGTCCATCAGGTGCCACGGTTACTCAATCACGAAACTGCTTTTCGGCTACCTTTGTAAAGGAGACGTTTCCCGGGTTGGCAGAGGGCTTAGTTCTGTTTTTTATTTCTTAGCTACTGAAAGTACCTCTCCTCCTAGCTGAGGAGGGGGGTGGGGGCAGGGAAACAGGGATCAGCATTGTACCCCCAGTTCAAAGAGGGTCAAGTGTTTCAAGATATTAAAAGACCTGGGAGTACAGGAAAGCCACCTGAAAGCAGGGGGTTGGGGGGGGGTGTCTTACCAACCTTCTTGTCTCTTCTACTTTCCCTGCATTTGTCCATTCCTGCACCTGGCGTTAGTCACAAGGACCTTCCCCAGAGCCACCGGAAGGGAAAGCACTGCCCCATCCTCCCAGTGGCTCCAAGGGGCAGTGCTGAGGTAGGTATGATCCGATGGCTAAGAAAGTGGGTGCTTGAATCAAATAAAACCTCAAATGCAGCCTCTGGCGCTTCCTAGCTGAGTGAGAAAGTTACTCAGCTTTTCTGAGCCTCAAAAGGTATAATAGTATCTAGCTCACAGTGTTGTTATGAGAATTATACAATAATTGGCCAGATTATTATGGTCTCTGAACACTCAGTATATATGAGGCCTGGTGCATGAATTCGTGCATGGGTGGGGGCCGCCAGCCTAGCTAGAGGGAGGGGACATGGGCGGTTGCTGGCCTGCCTGCTGGTCTACCTCTTGGTCGAGGGGACAATTTGAATATTATCCTTTCATTATATAGGACTAGAGGCCTGGTGCATGAAATTTGTGCATGGGGGAGGGGTGTCCCTCAGTCCACCCTGCACCCTCTCCAATCTGGGACCCCTCAAGAGATGTCCAACTGGGGATCGTGCCTAAAGAGGCAGTTGGACATCACTCTCACAATCCAGGACTGCTGGCTCCCAACTGCTCGCCTGCCTGCCTTACTGATTGTCCCTAACCTCTTCTGCCTGCCAGTCTGATCACCCCCTAACCACTCCCCTGCCAGCCTGATTGATTCCTAACTTCCCCCCTGCCAGCCTGTTTGCCCCTAACTGCCCTCCCCTGCAGGCCTGGTCACCCCTAACTGCCCTCCCCTGCAGGCCTGGTCCCTCCTAACTGCTCTCCCCTGCAGGCATGGGTCCCCCCCACTGTCCTTTCCTGAAGACCCGGTCACCCCCAACTTCCCTCCTCTGCCAACCTGGTCACCCCTTACTACCCTCTCCTGCAGACTTCATTGCCCCCACCTGCCCTTCCACCATCGCCAGGGGCAACCGTAGCCTCCTGCTCTCTCCAGCTCTGTGGCTGCTGCCATTTTTGTTGAGATTTATTGATCTTCTATAATTGAAACTTTCTAGCTTTGAGTGGAGGCCTAGGCCCACCAGGGTGTGTGGAAAGCTTGGCTTCCTCATTGTTAGGGAAACCCAAGCCTCCCTCCTGCTTGCTCTGTGGCTGCAGCCATCTTGGTTGGGGTTAACTTGCATACTGGCTCCTGATTGGCTTGTGGGTGTAGCAGAGTGGTAGTTAATTTGCATATTACTCTTTTATTAAATAGGATTGCCACTGAGTGGCCAGATTATTATATGTTCAGAGATCATAATAATCTGGCCACTCAGTGTATATAATAATGTCAGTCAAGTACACACAGCATAGTGCTTGCATACAGACCATTTTGTTTTTAATTATATTTATCTAAGACTACCATACACTGCTTTCCCCTCCCCCAAAGTCTTAACCAGCTGCCTCAGCACTTTTCTTCTCTGTCCTGAAACAAGGATAGTAAAACACACAATTATTTTTTTAAAAAATATTTTTATTTCAGAGAGGAAGGGAGAAGAAGAGAGAGATAGAAACATCCATGATGAGAGGGAGTCATTGCTTGGCTGCCTCCTGCATGTTGGACTGAGCCCATGCCCCAGACATGTGCCCTTGACCAGAATTGAAACTGGGACCCTTTGGTCTGCAGGCTGACGTTCTATCCACTGAGCTAAACCGGCCAGGGCAAGCGCACAATTCTTATTCCAGTGTTTCTTGATTCTTTGCTCTGTTCATGCAAACTGTGTGTGTGTGTGTGTGTGTGTGTGTGTGAGTGTGTGTGTCTGTGTGTGAGTGTGTGTGTCTGTGTGTGTTTGTGTGTGCATGTGTTTGTGTGCATGTCTGTGTGTGTGTGTGTTTGTGTGTGTCTGTGTGTGTGTGTATTTGGTGGCAGGAAACAATTCCAGCAATGACAGGGATGGATGTGGGGAAACCAGCATTCTGGTGTGGGTGGGCACATTTTCTGGAAATCAAGTTTGCATTATAGATCTACCTGTTGGAATCTATCTTAAGAAAACGACCATTCATGCAGATATTATATATAATAAGCCCATTAACACATTATGTATAATGGGGAAAATGAAAATGATTCACCTGTTGAATAATGACATTATAATGAATCTTCTATGCATCTATTCAATGAGAACTAAGGCCCAAATATTAGATGAGAAAATTTCAGGACTCCCCTCCCCATACTAACTTTGAAAAATCTTACTTGTGCACACGACTGTTCTCCATTCACTGCAGACCTACAATTCTAGATCTATAAAAGTGTTCCAAACTGCTGGTGGCAGTTCATGCTGAATGACAAGAGCCAAGTACCTTTCATTGGTTTCTATTTCCTAAGTTGTCTTCCATTGCCTGTACTACTTGAATATTTGAACCCCAGAACCTCCCCTCCAACCCAAGAGAAACTGGATGCAGACAAGAAACTCAGACACAAAACAGTATCTCACTTTTATTATCTGAGCGAGTTAGGCAATATTTAAGCATCAATTAAACAAGCAGGCAGAGAGGAGTGCCTAAGGGCTAGTGTAGGCAAACAATAAACCCCGCACCCCCAAATAAAATGGCAGCTACTGCAAAAAGCATGGCCCCAGGGAAGGATGACTTCCTAGGATGGGACACTCTTGTGGCCTTAAGCCCCCTTTTGGGACTGACATTTGCAACAAAACTGGGGCACAAAGTGCTGCATGGTCTGCACCACTATGGAAAGCCGGTGGAGCAAGGAAGCAGTAGAAATCTGCAGGAGGTCAGAATCTTCCGCAGTTAATCGGCTAAGGGTGAGGGGAGAAGAAAATCATTTTAGAGGCAATAACTCAGCGCCTTCCTCATTCCAGCCCCTCCCCCAACTGGCACGTAGACCCACTCCTTCGTCAGAGAGGTCCTCAGGCTGCCGCAGCCCCTCTAATGACCCGGGGCCCCACGGCCCTCCTTAGACCACCCTTCTGGGGTCCCCACATGGCTAATAGAGCGCCCCGGGCTAGAGATCGCCCCGCCCGCCTCCTGCTGCTCCTCCCACCCTGTCCCTTCTGGAACTTACATCAGCAGGTCACTGCCAGTCACCGAGAGGTCCCAGTTAACCCTCCCGTGGTAGGTTTCAGCACCTGCCATCAGGTACCTGCGGGCCACCTCCGCATCCACATAGGTCAGGAAAGGCACCGAGAGGGTGCTGGTGGGGTTAAGGAAAGGCTCCATCCACAGCGACTTTGTGGTTCAGGCCCCCTTGCCCAGCAGAGGCCGGCCTTGCCCCAGGCCTCCCCTCAGGTCCCTCAAAGACCACAGCTCCTCGTCAGCCACTTCCCGGGTCTCCAGGCCACATCCCACGTCTCCAGGCCACCGCAGCTGCTTCCCTCAGCCACCTTGGTTCCATAAGCCCCCTCTGTCCTCCCAGATGTCCACCCCGGACCCCCAGGCCCCGAAGCCCATCCTGCCCATCCTCCCGAGTCCCCCCACCTCCCGCCCATCTCCTCACCCTTTCCTCACAGGAGAGGGCTCCATGGAAAGGATACAACTCCGACAGTTGACTTCCCTGGTGGCTTTGGGAGGGAGAAGCCACTGCAGCCTGCCCTGAGGCCTGTGAGGCCCTCGAGCCCCGTGAGGCCCTCGAGCCCCGTGAGGCCCGTGAGCCCCGCCGTGATGGCCTCGAGGCCCCCTCGACCTGGGAGGCCCCCTCGACCTGGGAGGCCCCCTCGACCTGGGAGGCCCCCTCGACCTGGGAGGCTCCCTCAGTGGCAGGGCTTTCCTCCTCAGGGTTGTTCTGGTCTCCAGGGTCCACGGTGCCTTCTGGGCCATTGGGCGACTCAGCACTTTCTGGGCCATCGGCTGACCCAGCACCACTGTCTACGCTGTCCCTGGCGTCGTTCTCCTCCTCCATGGCTGCATTGACCACTACAAACCGTCCCCGCTCACTCACACGGAGACCAATGTGCCTTCCCAAGAAGCTCCGCCCCCTGCAGGCTGCGCCTGCGCACACAGACCTGGGGGCGGCTCCCGGCACTGGATTGGTCCCTGTCTGCAGGGAGACCCAGGGTAAGGAGTGGCTGGGCGTCTTCACGAAGCCCCGCCCCTCCGGTGGCGCCCGCAGGCCCCGCCCACCCTGGAAGAGCCAGGTTGGAATGCAAGGCCCAGGTGCTGGGAGGCGGGGTGCGTCCACCGGAAGTGGCGGAAAGTGGGTAGGATGTGGCAGGGGAGACAGGGCCAAGACATGGCCGCCTTAGCCGCCAGGAACACCATCCCCCGGGCTTGCAGAGCCGGGCCCTGAGCGAAGGACGCGGTCCCTGCCCCTGTGGGCACACTGTGTGTCCCTCAGTCAATGGCGAGGGCCCGGTGGCCCGCTGGCCCTATGAAAAGTCTCGGCCAGCTTCGCACGTCAGGAATCTGAGAATAAATGGTATTTCTCCAAATGCACTGATGGGCCCTGCCCCACAAGCACCAGTTCCCTCGGGGCAACCCAGACACTCACTGCCCCGAGGACGGGCTGGAAAGGGCCCGCGCCCAGGGAGACCCCAGGAGATTGATGTCGGCTTTCCGCTCCCCCGGCCGCTCAGCAGCTCCCAAACCCGCCGCTCCCGGCAGGCAAGAGGGCCGCGCCGCACCTCCACCCCCTCAGCTCCCCCACATGTATACCCGGAGACTGAACAGAAGCACCGGGGCAAGCCCGTGATTTCCCAGAAAGGGGGTGTCCCCCAAACTGGGAGGCTAGTCGTGAGGGGGGTCTCCAGCACGGGGCACTCATCCCCTCGTGCAGGCCCCGCCCTCATGACGTAATCTAAGCCCCATTACCTCTCAGAGGCCGTTTCCAAACACCGTCTGGTTGGGGGTCAGGGTTTCAACATACATGGATTTTAAGGGGGGCCGGGGTAAGGGCCCAAGCATTCCGTCCATAGCACAGTGCTCCTCCCTGACTCCATCTATGTGTTTGGGACTATTTTTTAAAACATATTTTATTGATTTTTTATGGAGAGGAAGGGAGGAGAGAGAGTTAGAAACATTGATGAGAGAGAGACATTGATCAGCTGCCTCCTGCACGCCTCCTGGGGATGTGCCCGCAACCAAAGTACATGCCCTTGACTGGAATCGAACCTGGGGCCTTTCAGTACGAGACGCTCTAACCACTGAGCCATACCGGCCAGGGCTGTGTTTTTATCGGGGAGCCACGCATTGATGTGACCAACACGGAAACAGCACCTTGACTGATGGCGAACCCACGCTAGCTGTTGAGAGAGGCGTGACGGGAGGGGTGCTCGGGTCTCACAGGTACTCCCAGCCGCGGGACAGCACAGAGACTGCGCACTAAGGTTGTGCGATAAAAATCTGTGAAAGCGATCCAAGTCCCAATGCCCTCAGGAAGCTCCTGGGATCGCGGAGCTATGGAGGTCCGCACTCCTTTCTCTCAAGCTGGCCTCGGAGTGCCCGTCCTCCTTGTGCTCGGGCCTGGGAGACCCTGCTTCCCCGCGGGCCGCTCCAGGGGAGCTGATGCTCCGCCTCCTGTGCCAGGCCCCACCCCGCACATCTCAGGCACAGGGGGGCCGCAGGCCCTGTCTGGGTTCCTCTCCGCTGCTTCTGCCCCCTCTTCCACCCGCTGCTCTGGTGACTGTCCTTCCCCGGCCCGGCTCTGTGCCCCAGAGCTGCCCCTGGTGCATGGCTCAGCCGGGGGAGACCAGAGGGTGGGAGGAGGGAGAAGCAAAGGTATGTGTCCCCGCCCACCTCCCTGGGGACTTCCTGCAGGTCTGGGAGGGGCCGCATTCCGCAGCTCTCAGGGGATGCAGGAGCTTTGACCCCGTCCCTGCCCCTTTAGGCCCGGGCTTGCTATGGAGAAGGCTTTCCCAAAGGTGAGGCTTCACCAAAAATGAATAGATTGGGAAGATTTTTATTTTGGTGCCTGATCACCCCTTGGTGGCTGTGGCATGCTGGTAACTGTTTGGCCACTTGTTCTTGGTGTGTGGGCAGGAGGGGAAATTGGAAAGTATGCATCTACATCTGTATAGAAGTTTATTAGAATTCTGTTATAATCCCCATTCTCATAAGGAATGTGTAGTATGTATTGTATATTTCATAGCTTCATGGATGCTCACAGATTGTTTTAGTTGGCTTTTGCCAAACCCTTGTGTTTGTCACCAATCTGTAATTGCCAGCGTGGTCCTGACACGATTGTGGCTTGATAGTTTCACATTCATGAGTAAGGCAAAAATGAAACAGCACAGATGCACATTCATCAGTGCTGAGTCAAATAATAATGTTGGAATATGGCAAAAGCATTTCCTTAAAATTTTATGTTGTTCACAACGGAATAGCTTCAAACAACACACAATTTCAAGTACATTTGATCTCATTACTAACATTTCCTCCATCACTTCCTGAAGACTAGGCAATCTACAAGACAGTAAGCCAAGCCCTGATTTGTACCATTTGCCAGTTTCCGTGGTGTCAATATTCTAACTCTGGCTGATTTCAGTCCACCAGCGGATAATGTCATGGAACACAGTGTCAGGGAGAGATGTGTCCTTGCTCAGGATTATACACTATTTCCACCCTACTGCCCCAACACACCAAATTAACGACAAGAGCAGAGATGACAGTAACATGTAGTAAAAAACATTAGAAAGTGGCATTTTGTACCTTTCAGAAGTATAATTCATTTCAATTGTCATTTGATTGTAATTTCATGTAATTAAAATCCTAATAATTATACAAGATAAATGACCTCTGGCGATCACTATGCAGCACAGTGCCTATAGTGAACAATACTGGATTATATTCTTAAAATTTGCTATGTTGAGATTTCTGATCAATATTCTTGCCACACATACCCAACAGAATAATAAAGGGGGTGGGAGGAGACTTTGGCTCTTGATGGTGGTGATGGCTAACAGGTGTACGCTTACCCCCAAACTCGTAGAGCTGTGTACATTAAATATGCACAGCCCTCTACCTGTTAAACATACCTCAATGAGTGCTTTGGAGAGTAGAATGAAATAAGCTTTTATTATTGATTATACTGAACATCCAGCTCCCAGATTTCCAGTGATTGAACACCCAGCTCTCGGGAGCCCACATGAGTCACCCCCACTCACCACTGCTTATTGGCGCCTGGCCCCTGCTCACCCCTCTCTGCATGGTCCTTTCATGAAGCACCACTTAGCCGAAGACTTCACGGGTTCCACTTGTTTCCTGCTGGCGCCTTGACTAGCACTCCACCGGTAGATGCAGGCATGTTGGGATGACTTGGAGTGTCCTCATGTAGTGGCCATGGTTCATTTGCAGGCACGGCAAGCCTCTGGCTATTTTTGCAGAGAGCCAGGTGCTTACAAAACATGCAAAGGGCCGGCATAGACATATAAAGAACGGGATGTAGGCTGAGGCTGTGGGGATGGCCAGAACACCACAGGAAAGACCTGCCAAGGGAGTCTGTCCCCGGGCCACAAGGGGGGTGGAGAGTCAGGCAGCTGCTGACCCCACCTGTGGTTCCAGGAACACACTCCCCCTCGCTGTGGTCCAGGTACCGGGAAGTGCCTGGCCTCCAGAGCCACACTGTAGTTACTGCTCGATCTGCACGGGCCACCGGAAAGGAGCCTTGGGCCCAGGGGTGTGCTGCTGAACCTCCCAACAAATAAAAACACACTTACCTTCTCACCGACACCAGCAACTCAGAGTCCAATCCATCTCAGGATGTTCTTTCCATCTCTTGCTATTTGATGCAAAGTTCTATAAATATCATTAAAGCCACCCAGCCAAATGTGTCGTTCAAGAGCAATATTTCCTTGTGACTTTCTGTCTGGGTCATCTATCCATAGGTGTAAGTAAGTCCCCCACTATTATTATCAATTTCTCCCTTTCATTCTATTGATAATTATTTTATATATTTTGGTGCTCCCAGGTCGGGTGCATATATATTAATAAATGTTGTGTCTTATAAACAATCCTCACTGGATATTTTTCCATTGATTTCAGGAACAGTGGAAGGGAGGGACGAGGGTGGAAGGGAGGCCTAGTGCAGATCCAGCAGCTGCACTGTGGCTCTGGAGAGAGAGAGAGAAACATCTACGCAAAAAAGACACATTGATTGGTTGCCTCCCACATGCAATCTGACCAGCGTCAGGGAGCAAACTCGCAATCCAGGAAAGTGCCTTTGACTGTAAATCGAACCCTTGACTCTTTGGTACACAAGCAATGCTCTAACCATCGAGAACCAGCGCTATTATTTCTTCTTGATAGATTGTCCCCTTTTTCATCATAAAATGCCCTTCTTTGTCTCTTGTGTCTTTGTCTTGAAATCTATTTTGTCTGATATAAGCAGGACTAAACCCAATTTTCTCTGAGTGCCATTCGTTTGGAGTATCATCTTCCACCTGTTCACGTTGAGCCTTGTTTGTCTTTTGGGCTGAGATGGGTCTCCTGAAGGTTGCATATAATTGGGTCTTATTTTAATATATTTTTAAATTGCTTTTTAGAGAGAGAGGAAGGGGGAGGGATAGAGAGATAGAAACATTGTTGAGGGAGGAAGTCATTGACTGGCTGCCTCCTGCACTGCCTCCACTGAGGGATTGAGACCCGAAATCCAGGCCTGTGCCCTGAGCAGGAATTGAACTAGTGACTTCTTGGTTCCTGGGTCAACACTCCACCACTGAGTCATACTAGCCAGTAGGGTCTTGTGTTTTTATTTTTAAATATATTTTATTGATTTTTTTACAGAGAGGAAGGGAGAGGGCTAGAGAGCTAGAAACATCGATGAGAGAGAAACATCCATCAGCCGCCTCCTGCACGCCCCCCACTGGGGATGTGCCCCCAACCAAGGTACCGGTCCTTGACTGGAATCGAGCCCAGGACCCTTGAGCTGGAGGAAGAGAGGCTCCATCCACTGAGTCACACAGGTCAGAGCTATGGTCTTGTTTTTTAATCCATCCTGCTACTCTATGCCTTTGATTGCTGAATTTAGTTATTTCCTATTTAGAGTGATTATTGCTATATGAGGACTTACTACAGCCCTTTAATCTTTTGTTTCTGATTGCTGTATATCTCCATTGTTTCTTTTCCCTCATGATTTTGTCTGCTATTTTGGTTTTGTGGTTTCCTATGTTTTTCTCCCTCCATTTCCTTTTTTTTTTTTAAGAATTTCTTATATCAGTTCTGGATTTTTGTTTTGTGTTTACCATTAGGTCTGTAAAAAAAATGTCTCATAGATAACACAGTTCTTTTTCTGCTCTAGTTGGTTAATAGAGTGGATAGAGCATTGGCCTGTGGACTGAAGGGTCCTGGGTTTGATTCCGGTCAAAGGCACATGCCTGAATTGTGCGCTCAATCCCCAGCAGAAAGCAGCTGATCAGTGACTCTCTCTCATCATTGGGATGTTTCTATCTCTCTCCCTCTCCCTTTCTTCTAAAATCAATAAAAATATTTAAAAAACGATTTTTTAAATATGTTTTGTTGATTTTTTACAGAGGAAGGGAGAGTGATAGAAAGCCAGAAACATCGATGAGAGAGAGACATCGATCAGCCGCCTCCTGCACACCCCACAGTGGAGATGTGCCCACAAGCAAGGTACATGCCCCCGACCGGAATCAAACCTGGGACCCTTCAGTCCGCAAACTGACGCTCTATCCACTGAGCCAAACCGGTCTCGGCTAAAAAGCTATTTTTGTTTGCATCTTCTCTTTACTCACCTATATAACTTTAGTCCTTTTCCTCCTCTCTTATGCTTTTGTTGTCACAAATGATCCGTTTTTATGTTGTTCATACATTACCAATTTTCAGTAGTTATAGTTATTTTTAATGCCTTTTCTCGTTTAATCTTTGTGTTATAATTGTTTAATATCCTATTCTGAGGTGGAGTTGCAATTTCCTTCTGCCCATCATCTGACTCACAGTATTATTGTGTTTTTGTTTTAGGTAGAAGAAATATTTTCAACATTTCTTATAAGGAAGGGGCGGTACATTCTCTCAGCTTTTGATTGTCAGAAAAAGCCCTTTTTCCTTTTCATATTTAAAGGATAACTTTTCTGGCTAAGTTCTTCTCAGCTTGTGGTTTATCTCTTTCAATATTTTGTATATATCATTCAATTCTCTCCCTCTTTGTAGGGTTTCTACTGAAATTAAAAAAACACATTTTATTGATTTTTTACAGAGAGGAAGAGAGAGAGAGAGAGAGAGAGAGAGAGAGAGAGAGAGAGAGAGAGTTAGAAACATCAATCAGCTGCACATTCCTATTGGGAATGTGCTCGCAACCAAGGTACATGCCCTTGATCGGAATCAAACCTGGGACCTTTCAGTCCTCTGAGCCAAACCGGTTTCGGCTCTACTGAAAATTTTGATGATAATGTGATAGGGTTTTCTTGATAGGTTATTGTTTTTTATTTTCCTCCCTGGCTTCCAGGGTATTCTTTATTTGTCATTAACTTTTGAAAGCTTTATTATGTGTCTTGGAGAAGTTTTGTGTTTTTATTTATTTGTTTGTTTGTTTGTTTATTGTGTGTGTGTGTGTATTGAGATAATTAAGTGCTCTGTTAGCTTCTTGTATTTGAATATCTAGCTCCTTCCATGAGTTTGAGAATTTCACATTGATTATTCCTTTTCTTTTCAAATATGTTTTTATTGATTTTAGAGTGAGGAAAGGAGAGGGAGAGAGGGATAGAAACGTCAATGATGAGAATCATTGATCAGTTCCCTCCTGCATGCCCCCTATTGGGCTTGACAGGGACCTCAAGTTACTCCCGCTGCCTTAGCACCAGGCCAGGGGACCTCAGGCCATGCCCCCCACCAGATAGGGCTTGACAGGGGACTTCAGGCCATGCCCCCCATCCTGGCACCAGGCTGGGGGACCTCAGACCTCACCCCCTTCCCAGAAGGGGTTGATGGGGGACCTCAGGCTATGCTCCCCACCCTAGCACTGGGCCAGGGGAACTGAGGCTGTGCCCCCCTGCCTGGCTGGGCTTGACAGGGGACCTCAGGCCATACCCCCCACCCAGCGGGCCTTGAGAGGGGACTTTAGGACATAACCCCCACCCAGCAAGGTTTGACAGGGGGCCTCAAGGTGCACCCCCAGTGCTGTGTCGGGGGAACTCAGGCCATGCCCCCGCCTAGCACTTGGGGGGTTCCCTCAGCCAGGCCTGCGCCCTCTTGCAGTCCAGAAATCCTTGGGGGATGTTTGACTGCCATGGAGGCAGAAGAGGATCCTGCCACTGCCGCTGCACTTGCCAGCTGTGAGCCTGGCTCAGAGCTTCTGAGTGGCGCTCCTGCTGTGGGAATGCACTGACCACGAGGGTGCAGCCCGTGGTGGTTAGTGCACATCATAGCAACCGGTAGTTCCACTGTTTGGCCAATTTGCATATTAGCCTTTTATGATATAGGATCGGCGCGTAATTAATATATAAAGCAATTATAAAACTAAGAAAATATCGCAAAATACTGATGGTGGCTAATGATGAATGACATGACACAATTCATTTTTGTTTTCTTCTATTTCCTAAATTGTGTTCAATTTACTAGCATAGCTGAATCCCACACCTCCCCTCCAAACCAGAGACAAAAGCAAAAATATTCGGAGTTGCGGTAACAGAATAATCGCAGACAAGAATAGCAGTTTACCTTTATTTTCTTCTGTAACAAACAATTAAGAACCAAATTCTCTAGCAACAGGGAAACGATAGAAGTGAGACTGTGGAAGGACCAATACAAGCAAACAATTGGGCCCCCATAATGAAGTGGCAACCCCCTGTAGGAACCAATGCCCCAGGAAGGATGCAGCGCCTAGGGAGGGAGTCTTAGCCCCCCTTTTCCGGTCTAGGGTTAAGGAAAAAAAATGGAGGCAAAATGCGCTGCATGGTCCGAATCAGCAGGGTAAGCTCGTGGAGAAAGGCGATGAAAGTAGTCAGGAGCTGCGCAGGATCTTCAGAACTCAGTTGGCTAAAAGAGGGGAAAAGAATCAAATTAAATGTGATAACTCTGCACCGAGCGCTCTGTCCATTTAGGTGGTGACAGGCCCAGTTCACCGCAAGTAC